>JBBPCY010073634.1:0-10182 GCA_037974405.1 Brachyalestes nurse | reverse complement strand
ACAGACAGACAGACAGACAGACAGACAGACAGACAGACAGACAGACAGACAGAGAGAGAGAGAGAGAGAGAGAGAGACAGACACAGAGACAGAGAGAGAGAGAGACGACTGGCAGGCCACAGAAGAAGGGTCAGTGGGGGGCATGTAGTGGCATGCAAGCACACACACACACACACACACACACACATACACACGCCAACATGATGAAGCAGTCACTTCAGATTGGGGAGTGGATGTCTTGGCAGCAGTCCAGCACCTGAGGGCAGGATAAAGAAAAGGCGCAGCAGCATGAGAGCTGGCAGGACGAGCAGAAAATGTATGTCAGAGCCTCATCATAACTCAAATGACTCTCTGATCACTGACATTTCAGAAATGTGGCACGACTTCATTAGCTTCATTCGATCGGCTCTACCCAACCAGGGTTTCATTACTGTTCCCCTTCGTCATGCCCCACTCTCATTCAGCCATTTTTATCTCCTTGACGTTTATGCTTACGCTTATGTTACGTCTTTTACATTTCGTTTTACATTCCCATTAGCATTTACTTTTGACGTAATTTGCATTTACATTTTTCTACGATTACATGTGCAGCTGCTGTCATATCAATTCCATTTTTATAACAGTTTTAAAAATGCCAGCTGAGGAGACGAAGTGTTGGATGGTGACTGTAAATACCAGCTTTACACGAGGGGAGATTATTCTAAAGTTAATATTATTGTTAGTGGGTTTTATTAAATAATGCTAACTGTCCAGATAAATTGTTTGACGTGTTATCTTTAGTCTTTTAAAAAAGTACTGTAAATACACTGCTATACAGCATGGCTGAATTATGGTTATTTACAGAATTACAGGCATAATCCAGCAGCCCCACCAACGTTTTATGGGTCGCACTTGAACTGCCTGGTCATGAAAAACACAAATCCTCAAAAACACCCTTCAGTCTTTTTAAAAGTCTATTTTATCTTTCAAGGATATTGTTTAATGGCTGGTCTCTTGTAATGGCGGGGTTTCATAACAGTGGTTACTGTGGGGTGAAGGACATTTAATTCTTAACCATTAGACGTCTTTAGCATTATTAGACCTACAGCAACATTTACAGCTGTAAAATGCAACTCTAAATAAGTGCATACAGTAGACAATTGATTATATTTATTATTGTAAAGATGTTTTTTTTCTTTCCACAAGGTTGTATGTACAGTAACCAGCACTATTAGTGGTGAGTAGGGGTGGGATGGAATATTTCAACTCACGAAACATTTGTTTTTATTTAAAAATTAGATGTATATTGTAGACTGTCTTGTGCAATATGACGATTATTGCATTATCGCCATATCGTGATATTATTGGTATTGTGAGGCATGTATCGTGTATCGTATCGTATCGTGAGGTACCCTGAGGTTCCCAGCCCTAGTGGTGAGATAGCTGGTGGCCAAGTGGTTAGTGAGTTGCCCCTGTGTCAGTAGGTTGTGGGTTCAAATCCCAGGACTCCCAGTGGCACCACTGATGGCTTATGGCTTCAGAGCAAAAAAACCAATGTGAAAATGACATAAACCAGTTTTTAAAATTTGTTTGTTTTCTTACTTTTATGTCTTAAACAAGCTGTTGCTCTAGCATTAACCTAAATGTTTACAATTTTCAAACTTTCTTTTAGTTTTTTTTTTAAGTAAATGCCTCCCCCCAGGCCCTACTTAACCTCCCCCTCCCCCCCCAACAAGATCTTTGCCCATTTTGTTTGCTTTCTCTACAGCTGTTGCTGATCTTCTCACAAAAGTTACCGTTAAGCAAATCCCGGATGACCGCAAACTGTGATTGCTTGTAATGTGTATAACATTTTAATAAAATTCACCTCTTTAGATTGAACAAGCTAACAAAATCAACAGTGACTAAGTACAGATACATCTTCTGATATTTTTCCCACTGGCTTTTATAAATAATGAACATATCATGCTGACGGCACTAAAGGACCCGTTTGAAAGCAATTACTGTGGATGAGCTGCATTATGAATAAGATGGATAGAAATAGGCACGAGGGCTGTGGTGATGGAAGCTAACTGGGTGAAGTATGTTGTCAAGAAATTAATACCATCTGCACTGCAGGGCCCCCCTGATCCATGGGTCACAGTGTGACTGCCACCCTGCAGTAACGTTCAATGAAATTCAAATAATAATAAGATTAAGGCTGATGAACTTTCCCCTTACTTTTTTTTAAATAATCGAACCTCCTGAATTAACGTCTTAAGTGTAAGATTAAGGGGTTTCACACTCATGCCTTAAATCTAACTTTAAGGTCAAATTAAGGGGTCGGTTTCACAAATTAATGGCCACTTAATTCAGATAAAGGGGTCTGGTGTATTGTTTGGTACGGTTAAGCACATTTAGAGTACTTTGTGTTTCGTAGTGTGTTACTAGTTCTAAACGCTGTGGAGGTTTCTCTCTCCCCAAGGACACAGGGCTATCTCAGTGAACAGAAGCTGACCGCAGACGGACACTCGTAAACATCCTCTTAGGTAAGAGCGGAGTGTTGGAATGGAGTTATTGTGTGAAATTCTCTGTCTGTTTTCTGTTCGGCGTGACTAAGCGTCCACGCCCGTGCGTTCACGGAACGACGCAATGACGGAAACATTCCGCCACCATGCCGAGTAAGTGCGAGAATTAGCCAGGAGTGTTTGGATTGGTGCATGAATCACAAAGATGAATAAAGATTCACTGCAGGACGTGCTCATTATCCTTGTTCTGTCTTTATTGCATTTGCTTCATTTGGAGAGCCCAAGGTGTGAAGTTTCATTTTGATTTGTGAATGAACGCTCGCCGGCCACTTTAACGGAAACACCAAACAACATCTAGTCAACTGCGGCCCTGTGGTCAGAATTTGGCATATAGAAACTACAGAAACTCTACTGTGCTTGCACCACACACACACACACTCACACACACACACCCCTGTCAGTGTCACTGCTGTGTTGAAAATGGTCCTCAGTCCAAATAATATCTGGTCAAAAGCAGCCCAGTTTGTCAGAAACTGACCAAAGATTAATGTGGTAGGGGGTGACCACAAAACGAGGCAGCAAGAGACGAGCTACAGTCTATAAATGTAAACCTATTAAGTGGATTTATAAGGGAGGTGTTTGTAATAAAGTGGCAGACAAGAAAAGCAAAGTATTTCTAATAAAGTATCCGGTGATGGGATAGACAAGGTAGGTGTTTCTAATAAAGTGGCCAACAACTGGAAGTACAAGATAGGCCAGTGATGGGATGTACAAGATGTTTCTGATAATAAGTGTGAAGCGTCCATTTATCATACATGAAGACACCACAGCACACAGTGTGAAATTCTTCCTCTGCATTGAACCCGTTCACCAAGTGAAGCAGCGGGCAGCCAGGAAGACAGCTCCCAGGGAGCAGTGTGTGGGGACGGTACCTTGCTCAAGGATACCCCAGTGGTGCCACTAGCAGCACTGGGATTCAAACCCACAACTTTTTGATCACAGGGGGGGAACTCCCTAACCACTAGGCTACCAGTGATGGAATCTACAATGTAAGTGTTTCTAATAAAGTGGCCAGCAAGTGGAAGTACAAGGTGTTTCTGATTAAATGGCCAGTAATTGGATAAATAAGGTCTAACAAAGTAGCCGACAAATGAAAGATCAAAAGTAAGTGTTCCTAATAAAGTGTCCAGTGAGTGGAAGTAGACGGTAAGTCAAGCGGGAAAAGAGTTAAGGTGCAAAGTAGCTGTTTCTAATAAAGTGGCGAACAAGTGGAAGAACAAAGCAGGTGTTTCTGATAAAGTGGCCAAAGAGTGGAAGTACAAGGTAGGTGTTTCAAATAAAATGGCCAGTAATTGATCATCAGGTCAGTGGTCACCAGTCCTGCCCCTGTAGATCTACCTCAATGCAGAATGTGGCTCCAGCTAACCTGACACACTGGCTTCAACTAATTAAGTGATTGGATGGACTGTATTTAGGAAGCTAGATCTCCAGAAGCAAGGTTGGTGATCACTCATAAAAAAACACTTTAACTTAACAATCATATATGAAAACACATCATAGTTCCAAACAATGATTTGGTGATGATATGACAGAAGAGAGTAGAAGATGAATCATGTTTAATATCTGATATAATATCTGATATAACACGATTTTTAAAACTTTTAATACAAAATCTATTTCTTATGTGATCTAGTCTCATAAGTGTAAATGTCCCTTTGAAAGGTATTCAATTAAATTCAATTGTCTATTTCATTGTGATGACACATAAGAAGTCATCTTACCGAGCAGATCATAGAAATCTCAATGTTTTATTGCTTATTAAAGAAACCAATATGTACTAGTATTACAAAGGTTCAGGTAACTTGATAATAGATCCAGATATGAGAAATATATTAGATTTAATTTTCTATTTGGAATGAAAATGTACAGTATCATGAATGCAGGTGCTCTAGAAGCTGAGATTTTTGGTTCAGAATGTGTAGAAAAGCTGTTTTTGAGAAAACTTTTAGGAATGGACTGAAACTTCAACAGAGAACACGGTTCATTTGTGTGGATTCTGTCATTCATACACAAGAAAAAAAAAAAGACATTTGTGGATATTCCAGTTACATTTTACAAGCTTTTTAGTGACACATCATGACTGTGGTTAGTGTGGACAGAGCTAAGCCTCCATTCAAGTTGCTACATTTTGTCAAATACTGTTAGATGCAAGTGGACATTTATTGACTAAACCTGCTGAAATAAATATACTTCTGTTGAATGTGGACATTTTTAATACCACAATTTCCTCAAAAATCTAAAAACTAACTAACTTGCCCTACCATAATTTTTGGTCACCTGTTCTTTGACACAGGATTTTGTTTCAACATATCATGTGGTCTAACTAAAAAAACGAATCCAGAAAACCTCAATGTTTCTAAGGTTTCTAAGACTGCAAATGGCTGCAGAAATGATTTACCATCCCCAGTGGCCATCCTACAGATGACCAGTGCAAGTTTACAGCACACAGTCCTCAGACAAACAAGAAATCAAGAAATCTTACAGTGACAGCCAAAGGATCTGCAGGCATCCCTTGCACTAGATATGCACCAGTGTGGAGCACATGGGAGGTTACCACAGAGGAAATCTGTGGTAAAAAATAGAAAGACAGGGGGGAAAACAACCATAAACAAAGTAAACAGCAACAACAACAACAACAGAAGTGAAACTACTACTATGACCATTTTACAGTACTAAACTTTAAACCTTTTGGAAAATGCTAAATGAATTGTGTTTGATATTTGAAAATAACAAAACCCTGCTCTCCAATAGCAAACACTCACCTCAGCTGTGAAGCATGGCGGAGGGAGTGTTATCAGACTGTTTCACAAATAGAGAGCTCAGCTGAATCCATGCAGTGCACGGTGATTGCAGTGTGGTGAAAAGGTTCAGCAGATGTGTATTGTATGTAAAATTGTTCAGTCTCTGCACTGTTTAGTCCATCGAACAAAGGTTTGCTGGTCTTTGGTGAACATTAAACAGAACAAAACGGCTGCATCAGGGAGGGTCTCTAGCTGAAAGCTTTCTCTAGAAGGGTCAGAAAGTTGTGGATTTGAGACGTGATACTTTTTATCCTCCCAACTCTATGGATGCATGGTGATATCAAAAAAATCAGATGATCCTTCTGAGGTCGACAAGAGACATTTTTAAAAAACATTTTTAAAAGATGATATGATTAATCAAACCTAACATGACCAAGGCCAAGAAAGAAACAAGACAAAATAGGACAAACAGGTTTACACTGAGCATTCTCTAAAAGTAGAGAAAGGCAACAATAGCTACTTTTGTCATTTTTTAAATCCAAAATGAGCTCGAGGAGATGACTGATGTACATTCTAAAATGATAAAAGCAACAGTTGCACTACTGAATTGAACCCTTTTGAAGGTTTGGAGGACTCTGAAATGGCTATTTTATCACAGGGACCCTCATAACTGGTCAGGTGAATAGGCCAGAATTGCTGCAGAAACCTGAAAAACATCTTTTGTTGAAATGGTGAGAGCTATCTTAACCAGGTTTTGTAATGATACATAAACTCAAATGTGTAATGGGAAATAAATGTTTATTCTTAATTTCTCTTATTTCTTCCCTTTATTTCTTCTGTCAGCTCTATACATTACACAAACATATCATGATAAATGACTGAAGAAATCATCCTAAACTGCACTGAATAAAATCTCATTACGTAAACATTCATTCAAAGTTCAGAGTGATCTTTGCTTGTCCTATAAAGTTGCCATCAGTGTAGATGCAGGACTGTTACAGGACTGTAACTATGAGGATTTATTATGATTTAGATGAAGTATTCAAAGGGATTTTTGGAGCAGATGCACTCATCTAGGATCTTTTCCCGTCATTAAGGTCATTTTATAAAAGAGGGCTCTGATCTTGAACAGCACTCCTGCTCTGAGAAGCGTCTTGAACAAGAGGTCTAAAGCACCATTTAGGACAAACATTTTTCTCACAGCTGTGTAACAGACAGCCCTCTCATAGCCATCTATCGCAGAAAGATCCACTGTGTAGGCAGGTTGTGGCCTCTGCTGTTGTGTGAGTGGAAGACACTCCTCTAATGCACAGTTGAACTGTATGGACAACAGTATTGGGATGCCAACAGGAACTTTAATGGTATTGTATTCTAATACATAGACTTTAATATGGAGTTGGTCCCCCCTTTGCAGCTATAACAGCTTCCACTCTTCTTGAAAGGCTTTCCACAAGATTATGGAGTTTCTGTGGGAATTTGTGACCATTCATTCTGTACAGCATTTATGAGCTCAGACACTGACGTTGGACCCGAAGGCCTGGCTCACAATCTTCCTTCCAGTTCATCCCAAAGGTGCTGGATGGGGTTGAGACCTCACTCATCCAACCATGTATTTATGGAGATCCTCACACTGTGTTGTCCAAAATGTCATGGAATGCTGAAGCATTAAGATTGCACTTCACCGGAACTATGGAGCCTAGCCCAGACCCTGAAAAGCAGTTGTGTCACACGTTTGGGACACAGTGTATGATATATTGATATGGTATATTCATATAGTGCATGTTCAGTTTAAACAAATAAATGTGGTCATGTGCTGCCATCTGGTGGCGACAGAAAATTCTTTGACTTGACTGTGTAAACTGCTCTGCAGGGCCACTGCGGCTTTTCTTGTGTTAAATCCAGCAAAAAAAAAAACATTTTATTTGCTTTGGCCATGTTTCTCTTTTCACGTTAAATGTAGCAGCTGCTTATTGTAGGATTAAAACGCTAATAGGGTGCTCTCCAGGACTGATGGCCACTTTACATATCTGCCCTTAATAAGTGAAGCTGGGATGGTAGTGAGGTTCGCATTGTTTTGTGCGGTGGATTTACAAATTTCCTACCAGGTATATTTTATGGACAAAAGTATTGGGACGCCTGACCATTACACCAACAGGGAGTTTAATGACATTGCATTCCATAGTGTCACATCCCTGTGTAACCACCGTCATGCTCCCAGTTGTGTGGGTACGAGGTAGGCGTTCACCTGCACCTTGGACAAGGCAAGAGTCACTAGGACTGATGGAGGAACAGCTCTATCGCTTGTGGGCAGGGATTTTC
The DNA here is from genome assembly GCA_037974405.1 of Brachyalestes nurse. Classification (NCBI taxonomy): domain Eukaryota; kingdom Metazoa; phylum Chordata; class Actinopteri; order Characiformes; family Alestidae; genus Brachyalestes; species Brachyalestes nurse. The sequence goes on along the minus strand of JBBPCY010073634.1, from coordinate 2,576 downwards.
TCAGCAGACCCCAGAAACCAAGATGATAGCACCCCCACATAAGACGACATTGCCAGAATGTTGGTGGGGTACCACTTTCCAAAGTAGACACAGTAATGCACCCAGCCCACATACACTTAGGTCCCTGAACATAATTTCCACTGGCTGTCTATGGAAACAGATGTTAATTTTTTGTCGTCACTGTGCTACTCGTCAGACCACCCTTTCCTAGGAACCCCATAAGTGCCATTTACCACCACTGTGAGCAATCGTTACTTGCGGAGTTTCTCCATGACGGGGCCGTTTCACACCAAACCCACTTAGAATCTCTGTTTACACCTCAACTCATTCAATATTAGGGGGTTTTGGGCTTGGCGGTGGTGGGGGCGTTGCGAACTGACAGGACTGAAACATACCTGATCCAGCGCTTCAGAGCATTATTAAGGACCAGTGATGAGTTATTTAGGTGGTGGTCCATTCTCAGCCTATTAGTGATTCCTCAGTTCTTGAAGTTCAGATTCCTGGACAGTGTGTCAGCAGTTAATTGCCAGGTTTAGCTAGGTTGCTAGAATTTTGGACCACAGGTCCACAGCACTAGTCTTACATCTGTTGTCAGTTTGTAACCACAGGATCGCTGTGGCTGGAAGGCTGTTTTAAAGCCAGCTGTGACACTCACACAATTAAAAAAAGCTAATTCCTGCATACCACACACTGACATATCACTGGTATCACTGCTGTGCTGAGAAAGGTCTGCAAACCAGGTAGTGAACCAGTAGAGGTCCTATATTGGTCCTTTTCCTTTAACAGACAAAATTAAAGGTGGCTCACCCTATTACAGAGGGTTAGTCTGTGCAGCAACAAACAAAAATCGACCTGTTATGGGTGTTGGTTTGTCCACCTAATGAACTGACAACTCAGTGCTTACCAGTGGTCCCAGCTTGCCCCCTACAGTTTTAAACATGGAATTACAAGTACGTGTTTAACCCAATGCTACAAACCAAGCCACTCATTTATGCAAATACCATTTTCATTACTAATATAAATCTATCATAATGTTATACACATATATTTTAGTTTTAAAATATAGTGAGAGCAGTTGCAAAGAATACAAAATACAGGACACAGAGTATGATAAACGTCTTTTTAAATTATGTTTATGAAGGTATGAGCATTAATAATTAAACAAAAAAGAATAATTGAAAGTCTCTTTATTCAAAACACATACATTTCATCTCATTAAAAAGCCTCACAAATACATTTTTCTTAGACAAATCAGTCTTAAATGTCCCCCACCACCTATCACAATGTTAAATAAATATTAGCTTAAAATCTGGCTAGGTTAGTTACTAAAAATCTCATAAAATATCAAATAAAAAATATATACACAAACATCAACTTAAAATATCGTTTATGAATAAAATATTTCTACACCATCTCCAATGTATAACAGAATTCCCAAGAAATAAAGAAAGTTATTAAATGCTATTACTGCTAAAATGAAAATAAGATGTGGTGTCATATAAAAAAAAGTCTGGTGCAATATACTCAAGCCGTCTTCCCAGATGAGTCGTTCTCTACTTTCTCTTTTTCACTCCTTCCTATTGCAGCTATTGCAGTTGCCTGAGCAAGAAAACAATATACATTACAGTTTCAAATCTACCACATCACATATTTCATTCATTCATTCATTCATTCATTCATTTGTTCGTTCATTTTCTGTAACCGCTTAATCCTTACGCCCTGGGCCAAACATTTCATTATTTTGTGAGGATTCTAATGTATTACATTCATTCAGAGGCTCCACACTTTGTTGATAACAGTTCCTTAGGTTGAACTGTTTCAAATTATTTCCAAACTTCTATTTTTAAATACTTTTAAAAACAGGGCGGCAATAAACGTCTACAGTGAAATCAAGAGCAAAGAGAATTAAGAATAATTTAGATGTAAACCATTGCTACTAGGCCTGTCTCAATTATTACATGATCTTGTTCCCTGATTGCAATGATTGAAGTTGACTGCAATTATTATTTATGTCACAACAACAAATGGCTGTGATTGTAAATAAGACACTGTTCTTATTGCCTAGTAAAATAAAGGTTATGTATAAATAAAGGTTATTAAAAGAAATAATTACAAGTCATCAGATAAAATGTACTGACTGTTACAGGCCTAAATGCTGCAGTGAAGACTTTGTGTTAATAAATATATGTTAATTTGGAGCTTTGGTTAGTTTTTTTCAGTTTAGTTGGTTCAGAAATCAAAGCAAAATGTTGAAACACCATCAAAATACACATTTGTGATCAGTACGCATATGAAAATTCTCAGCTCTTACAGGATAATGGCCATTATGAGAGCATGAAGCAGCTGGTTGAAGGGGCCATGCCATGCTGGAATCCAAGCAGATAGGGGGGTAGCCCTGACACCCTGCAAAAGGTCAAGCAAACATGTTATGTAGGAAAATATACTGCTCAAAAAATTAAGGGAACACTTTGTAATCAGAGTACAGCATCAAGTCAGTTCAACTACTCAAATACTGATCTGGTCAGTGCAGAGGCAAAGGGGGTTGTTAATCAGTTTCAGCTGCTTTGGTGCACTAG
>JBBPCY010073633.1:0-30650 GCA_037974405.1 Brachyalestes nurse | reverse complement strand
ACGGTATTCGAAATAACTATTCGATATTCGAACGTATATCGAATATTCGACTATTCGAAAATCATGTCTCATCCCTAATTCCAATGTCAAAACAACCATTAAGCTCCAGTGATGTGCGTGTGTAATAATTTTTTTGATCATTTGAGTTTTGGAAAGTAAAGTGTAAAGTGACAGCACCCATGACTTTCTGATCGCAGGGTGAACGCCCTAACCACTAGGCCACCAGCTAGTTGTTGAGTCGCTTCTGTAATTGATGGAGAGAGGGGGGAGTTGGTTGAGTTGCCTTGAAAATGTGTGCTGGAGAGACGGTCTGATGGCTAATGCAGCTGGAAAGGGACAAAACGCAGAGAAACAAATGTGGAGCAAAACGCTGTAGTCTCATAAACAGGCCGGTCGAGTCGCCTTCAAAATGTGTTGGAGTCATGGTTATGCCAGCCGGACAGGGACCAAACGTGGAGAATCGAATCAGTCTTGTGGAGCTGCTGACACAGCAGACTTATGTGCAGACTTCAAGACACTAAAGATATAAAGTTATAAAAAGTGTTTGCTGTGGTTTAATTAAAAATAAAATGATAGTGCCCTCCATCCATTTTCAGCCATCCTTAACCAAAAATGGCCTGATAATAGGCAGGGGTAAAATGCGGCGCACTGAGTGAAGAGTCCGAAAAGGTGCTGGTTCAGTATACTGCTGAGCAAAATATTTTAACACAAACCTATTTTTGGCCATAAAACCAATATTTGGGTGTCTCCTAACACTGGTTTTATAGCAATGTAATTAGTTTTATTTGCCATGCTGATGCCATTGTGTCTTGTTGCTGCCCCCCTGCAGGTTCTCCCCAATGGGCGTGGACCACATGAGCGGGATCTCCGGAGTGAACGTTCCTGGGAACTCCACGTCCGGCTGGTGTATCTTTATCTACAACCTCAGCCAGGACACGGACGAGGGTATCCTGTGGCAGATGTTCGGGCCGTTCGGAGCCGTCACTAACGTCAAGGTCATCCGCGACTTCAACACCAACAAGTGCAAAGGCTTTGGCTTTGTCACCATGACAAACTACGAGGAGGCAGCCATGGCCATCGCCAGCCTGAACGGCTACCGCCTTGGAGACAAAATCCTGCAGGTCTCCTTCAAAACCAGCAAGACACACAAGTAAAACCCAGGAGGCACTCGCAGGCTGGATCCTGGGTTCTGTGCGAGGATGGCAGAAGTTGGCGCGAGTTTGAAGAATTACAGTACTATTTTTTTAGTGTAATCTTTCCACTTTTCCGCCGTATCAGTAGCGTTCTACTGGACAAAGAACCTTTTTTTCTTTTTCTTCTCCCCCAAACTGTGGGATGCTGCAGATGTTTTAGGGGGTGTCTTAAAACACATTCACAACAGTTGTGCGTGGGACGAGAGCGTTATTGATTATATTAATGTGTGTACTGCTAGTCTCTGTGTGCCATATGCATGGTCATGCTCACAGGCCGCTAGCGTCTGGCTCGGCTCAGCTCCCCTTATATAAAGTCTGTTCAGTGTTCAGTATTTAAGTTGCCTTATTTTTTTCACCCCTTCCTTGCCTCTCTGTCCCCCTTGTCCGTTTAGGCCCTGGAGCACTTTTCCGGTTGCAACTGGACTGCGGTTTCCCTCCGTCTCTCTCGCGTCTCCGTGCTGGATGGTCCGGGCGGTGCAACCGGTTCCGGGGCAGTTAAAATCGTCTGTTCGGGGAGGGTGGCGTTTAATAATCTGTAATTCGTCTGAAAGGGACCCTTGGAAAGTTACAAGAAAAGAAAGACTGAAAAGGACCAAAGAAAAGGTTTAGTTTCCCCTAGAAGACGAGCAGACCACCGCCTTGGGCGTAACCCCCTCCAAACACCCTAAACAAGTGGAAGTAAAGCTCTGAAGGTTCTCCTGATCATGAGGTACTGACCCCACTTCTGTATTCAGGTCACATTTCAGCATCAGCCATCTCTTATGTAAGAGTTGCTTTTTTTGTTTTGTTTTGTTTTGTTTTGTTTTCCTTCATTTATATACTCATTTGTTTATTTTTGTGCAGTTTAGGGAGAGCAGATAAAAGGCTGTACTAATCCAGAAGCTTCTGAAGAACTTACGATTTGTCTTTCTTTCTTGCTTTCTTTTTCTTTCTTTGCTTTTGTGTTTTCTTTTTTTTTTTGATGGTTTGATTGTTTATCTTGGCATTTATGATCATTAAATTTTATTTTGTTTTGCTGAAAGTTTTTTGTTTGGTTTTTTTCTTATCTGGTTGGTTTTATGATTTCGATTTTATTTTAATTAGTTTTGGGACGTGAAGGAGGTCTGAGCCGGGGCACAGTTTGTTTAGTCTAAGTGATAAAAGAAAAAGCTGAAAGCTTGTTTTATCCAGTTTTGGTCAGCAGTATCCACCATCTGTCCCCAGGCCTGACTGTTTCTCAGCTTGGGTGGAATTAGCCTCATTAGCATGAGCAAACTAGCTAGCGAGCTGCCTGAGTTGTGTTACATGAAAGTAAAAGTGTTTGGTAAATAGGATTGTGGTTGTTTCTTCCTCACCCATGCTAGTTATTGTAAACTTAGTAATGAGTTCGTTCATCACTCAAGATAAAGAATAAAGAGGCTCGTCTTCCTCTGCATTAAGCTGGTATAACAAATCTTTATATGAAAAGGCATTAGGGACGAGTCTAGCTCCACCCACAACCATGTTAGCTGATTAGCTAGAGCAAACAGAATGATTTATTTTGAAGTTTGCGTTATAACAGTCCCTTCAGCATCCCGACCCTGAAGCCTCAGCTTGGGGAAGTGTTATCCACTTAGCTATACAGGCAAAGCTCACATTAATCTTAACCTTACAGGCCTTGATTGTCTTGCTTGGCTACACTGCCAGCTATATTTGCAAAATGACTCAAAAAGAGTGATTTTATGGTAAAAATATTAAAAAGCGTCTGCCTGGTGTTACCCTTTGGCTCAAGTAGCTCGCTAGCTGCTCGACATTAGCGCCATCTCGCCCATAGGCGAGCTTCATTGTTGTAGTTGAGAAAGAGGACCAAAAGGATTTTAAAGCAACATGGAAATCTTTAGACATGTTAGTTATTTTTAAGACGACAGTGATGATGAAGATTCACAGTCGTGTTTGCAGCGCAGTTCCTCCTTCAGGACTGGTGCTGTTTATCTACTTTAACCTGCTGTTAAAAATCAGAAACTCCATTGGGATCATGTGTGGATGATCACACACACACAGACACCTCTCACAGAGTGTTAAATTAAAATATTCTAGGAAAAAACGCTTTCACTGGGTCCATTAAAGAACCCAGGATTGAAACCATGGGTAGAAAAACTATGGGCTGAACCGTGTTTTTAAAAGTAGAGAACTGTGTGTGTATATATAGGCAAACAGTGCAGCCTGTGTGTGGGGCTTTCGTGTGTGTGTGTGTGTGTGTGTGTGTGTATATATATATGTGTGTGTGTGTGTATATATATATATATATCTCCCACGTTCTCCAAGCGCGATTTCTCCGTGGTGCAAGCACTCGGAAACTCCAGTTTGATTGATCTCGAGCCCTCATTTGTATTTTTAGCCAGAGTAGATCAGGGGTTATTCCCCGAAAACCATTCACCTCGCCTTGGTGTCTCAATACTTTTGTCAAGCGACATTCCGAGTTGCATATCTCGACGGGGAATTTAAATTAAGAGGCGAATACGGGTTTACCTTTACATTTTATTTAAGGGTAATGCATTAAACTGAGTTTAAATTAAATTAAAGTGAAATTAAAGTGTTCTGGGTGTGCATTAGGCATTTTTAGGCCTTTTTTTTTTTTTTTTTTCCCAAAACACATGGTTTTTCACTATACGCGGGTGCTCTTGGAACATAACCCCCACGAAAAGCGGGGGACTACTGTGTATGTGTGTGTGTGTGTGTATATATATATATGTGTGTATGTGTATATATATGTGTGTGTGTGTGTGTGTGTGTATGAGTGCCCCACACACAGGCTGCACTGTTTGCCTTCCTGGATGCGGTGCAGGTGTGATTGAAGTGCGATTTTGAGGCGGGTTCTGCAGGTGGACTGACGCAGTGGGTAAGGAGTAAAACTTGACCACCTGTTATGAAACCCTCAGCCCCCCGAGCCTAACCAAACCCAGTCCCCCCAACCCCTCTTTGTGTGTGTGTTTTTTTTTTTTAAGTTCCCGTTGGATCTCAAGATGTTGAGCCTTAATTGACACAGGAGCACGCGAGACGTTATTTATTTTTTGCTGGTTTTTCGTGTTTGTTCATTATCATGGGAGTGTTTCGTTTTTATTATTAAAGTCACTTTAAAGACTAATCTGACTTTACAGTGAAGGGTCTCTGTGAAGAGTGACTGTAACATGGAGTTTGTTTTGAAATAAAATATCAGGAAAATCCTGGAGTGTGTGTGTTGGTGTCGGGGCTGCAGCCGACCACTCCCAATGGTTTTAATGGAAAAATTTAAATCTAATGCTCTTCAAACTGATTCAGATCACATAACATAACTTTAACTGATGGCTTTTATGCTAGTTAAAATCCAAATATGCACTGAATAACGGGTGTAGCAAAAGAGTCGACTCAAGATTTGGCTCATTATTTAATACACACCATGCAGGGGGTCCTCGAGTTACGCCACAGGTACGTTCCTTGACAGTGATGTATCCTTAATTTTGGTGTAAGTCGAAACACACCCTAGCCTCAATCACTTACCCTTTCTAACACAGGTGTAAAATCATAAAAACCCAACTAAGCTGCGTTACTCCATAATCTTCCACCGCGGCCAACAAAACTACTTCACCCTCATAGTCCATAAGTACGAGGCTAACATAAGTCGAGTGTGAGTGGGAGTGAGCGCTGTAAACGCGAAACGTATGTCGAGTAACTCGAGGACACCCTGTATTTTCAAAATAAAACTTAAAGCTAAGATCTCATTCCAAATGTTTTTAAGCCATTTTTCCTGCCATTTTTTTTCTTAGTCTAACGATGAATTAGTTCTTAAACCAGCTTGATCTCACAATGGGCTGTACTGTGGCATCTTTGCTATTTTATTGGGATAAAACCAGTGAGGACGCTTCATCTGGATGTGTGCAGTCATGCTTCAGGCCCAAACACTCAAGCTTTTGTTTAAACTTTTTTCCACTCAACAGTCCACACAGCATCTACTAACACTGTTCTATAGAAATATATGCAAATAATCTCTTGTGCAGTTGACGCCCCAACTTCCTTACATCCATACACAAAAAACACGATGCTGATTGAATTTTTATTTTTTTAATAAAAACAATAAAGGGCACACACTTCTCACTGAGTGTCAGAAAGCTGTGCTCTATCCTTCACACCTGTGCTCAATCTGTCACTACGTGTTCTACTGGAGGATCTTCGGTCTTCATCCACAGTAGAACAAGGCAGCGGCCCGACCACTCGGACACTCAGTAATACGTCTCGGAGCTTTAAAGCGATTTTAAAAGTTCAGTCCAAAATCCAGTTAACACAGTCTATCTCTCCACCACACCGACGCCAGGTGTGGTCGATCAGCCAAGACACGTTCCCGGTCTGAAGTTCACTTCTTTAGCTTTTAGCGAGGCTCATGTGACTAACAGGTAACCTTATGCCTCACCGATTCGTGTGGTGCTAAATGGAATTTACCATTTTTTGAATAAGGAGCTGGAGAGCAGGAAGACCAGCTTCAGCTCAGTTCCTCAGAACCCATGAAGGGTTTCAGACACCGTATGACTCACTGTTATCTAGAACCACGGACTAAAGTACAAGCAAGTCTAGCGTTTAAAGAAGCAAACGCGTTGTGGCTGATTGACTAATCGACGTGTAGATTTGTGTACTTTTTTTTTCTTTGCTTAAACTTTTTAAGCAGCTTTTAGTGTTTTGTGACTGGACTCTAAACTGGTGTTTTAATTTGCTGCATTTTAAGGCATTGCCAGAAAATACATAAATAAATAAATATGTAGAAATATAAAAATCCTAGTTTAGAATATAAAAAAGGAGTGAAATGTTCAAGCGTGAGGTCTCCAGTGCATCTCAGAACGGCAAGGGTTTCAGGAGTTTCCGGCGTTACAAAGATGCAGAATGGCACGACCAGGAGGGAGACGGGAAGGTCCTGGTGAAGTGAAAGGCAGCGGTTCCTGCAGGTGTTTATCAGACCTGGCAGAGGTTGTAGTAGGCGGTGGGCCTCTCGATCACCTGGTCCCCCACCACCTCCAGGATGTAGTCCCGGTTGGCGATCAGAGGCACCTCGGAGGAGGGGATGCTCTGCACACTCTGGTTCCCGTAGTAGGACGTCACCGTGTCCCTCTGCAAGGACAAAACACACGACTTTTAACACGCTCATCGCTGCCACACACACCCTTTGACATGTTTGTAGAGAAGAAATGTGTTTAAGTCACATCCACTGCTCAGGGTTTGATGTGGTGAGTGGCTTTCACCAGCCAGTCTTTAGTGCTAATACTGAATAATAATGTAATATTACTTGTGCAATTTCTTATTCGGTCATTATGTGCATTATTGTATTAGTGTATGCAATACCAAGTGCCAAATTCTCTTATCAGCCGCTAAAACACTATCGTTATGTGCAATATGTGCAATAGTCTCACCATGTGAAATATCACTACTTATGTCAATATTACATACTCCAAATCACTATTTGTGGTACCAGTTAATTACTGTAGTTATTTATCTGTCTGTAGTATTAATGCCCCAGCATTTGTGTATATAGCATAGTATATTTCATACTGAGTTTTTTTACACTTCATATTTTATATTGTTCTCGTCTCTGTGAGTCTGTGCAGTTTATTTAGCCCTCCGGGATAAATAAAGTTTTAAGATACTGATTCCGATGTTAATGATGTAATGTGTTATGTAATATGTAATGATGTGAAATAATAATGTAATAAAATATGTAACGTCATATGTAATGTGATGTGTAATTATAATGTAATATATGTAATAAAGTAGTGTGTAATAATGTGGCATTTAATAATGTAATATAATAATGACATGTAATTATGTAATAATATGTAATATTCATGATTGAAATGATTCTGGGGAGGTTTTTTCCCCCAAAAAACTGAACTGAACTGAAGTTATAAACCCTAGTGTCCCCCCCCCGGCAGGCCATCGTTGATGTAAACACAGAGCAGGGCAGAGTCTCACCCTCTGATCGTTGTTCTTTGGGACATTTTGCTGGAAGTCTTTCCTGCACAGGTGGGCCATGATTCCTGCGGCCAGGGCGTCCCCCAGAACGTTGATCATGGTGCGGAACCGATCCCTGTGGGAGAGACCGGGGCGTTAGACTGGCTGAGATGGAGCTGAGCTGAGACACATCTGAGACCAGTTTCACACTTACAGGATCCAGTCGATGGCAACGATAAGGGTGATGTCATCAGGTGGTAACCCCACAGAGGTGAGGACAATCACCATGGTAACAAGGCCAGCCTGCGGGATCCCAGCTGCTCCTATACTTGCTGCTGTGGCTGTAATGCTGGAGGGACGCCATGGGGTGGTGTTATCTTTACATCATATCGTCTTCTTATAACACATTTAATACACCACATACACCACCCGGCCACTTTAGCAGAAACACCTGTATAGCAGAACTATAAGAGCGTGTTTCCCTTAAAGTGGCCAGTGAGTTGTAGCACAGTTTGATATTTCTAATAAAGTGGCATGTGAGTGGAAGCACAAGGTGGTGTTTCTAATAAAGTGGCATGTGAGTGGGAGCACAAGGTGGTGTTTCTAATAAAGTGGCATGTGAGTTTGAGCAGAAGGTGGTGTTTCTAATAAAGTGGCATGTGAGTTTGAGCACAAGGTGGTGTTTCTAATAAAGTGGCCAGTGAATGGAAGCAAAAGTTAGGTGTTTCTAGTAAAGTGGCCAGTAAGTAGAAGCACGAGGAGGTGTTTCTAATAAAGTAGCCGATGAATAATTCAGCAGTGTGTGTGTGTGTGTGTGTACCTGATGGTCACTAGCTGTCCGAAGTCCAGTTCGTATTCGTTCACCTGGGCGATGAAGATGGCGGCCACTGCCTCGTACAGAGCTGTCCCGTCCATATTGATGGTGGCTCCCACAGGCAGCACAAAGCGAGCAATTTTACGGTCCACATGGCAGTTCTCCAGCAAGCACTTCATGGTGATGGGAAGAGTGGCAGAGCTGCAGGACAGAGGTGTGTGTGTAAGAGAGAGTGTAGTGTTTACACTATGAAGCCTGATTTACGTCAAGCTCTGCATTAACGTGTCGAGCTGTGTGTAATTCCTCCAGTGGCCACGGGAGGCACTGCTGTACCTGGAGGACGTTGCCAGAGCGATGACCAGCGCCTGCAGCAGACCGCGGATGTAGCTGAAGGGGTTCTTCTTGGTGAAGATGAAGAAGAACATGGGCAGTAGGATGACCCCGTGCACAAACAGGCCGGCTAGAACCGTCATGAAGTACATCCCCAACTTCTCTGCCAGGATCACCGGGTCATGCATGTCCAAAATCTTTCCCGCCACCAGAAACACTATCCCAAACGGGAAATACCTGCGGGAGTAAAAAGGAGAGAGGGAGAGAGAGGAAGAGTCAGGGAACAGAGAAAAAAAGAGGGCGAGAGAGGAAAAGAGCAAGAGAGATAGAAGAGGAAGAGAGGGCTTCATTTGAAAAGATGATTCTTTTACCGTTTGATGGTATTTTCTGCATTACGTTCAAATTCGAGTCTTTTTAATCCACCAACTAACTTTAAGAATCCACAGCTCCGGAAAAAAATAAGAGACCACTGCAATTTATGCTTAAATCAGCATCTCTGAGTTTGACAACCATTCCATGCCAGTGCCTGTTAAATTCCTACACAAGCACCTCATTCTGATTTCATGAGGAAAAGTGCAAAGTGACCTGTTGAATGGCAAAACACTACTAGAAGCTCGTCAAAGGTAATTACTGCCATTTTGTTTGAGTGAACAATAATTTTCTGTAAACACAGAAAATTATTTATTTCTGTAAAATAAAGTTCTGTAAACACCATCATTTCTCTTATTTTGATGTTTTGCCATTTCCTTTAAAAATATGCTTTAAAGCACAATATTTTTATTTGGAAATTAGGAGAAATATTGTCAAAAGTTCTTAAAAACTAAGGCAAAGCTGCAGATGTTTGAAGGGGTGGGTGCTCAAAGTTAAAAAGGGGCACATAGAACCAGGTTGAATAACAACCCACAATGCATCATGGTGCTGATCCAGAATCCTTCCCTTATTATTTATTCCTAGTGCTATGATAATAAAGCAATAAGAATAAAAAAAATAAGTAATAAATATAAAATAATGTCTCTATGATGATTCAGTTTGCTTGACTATCCACTCTGTGCAAGGCACAGCTTATTAAATGTTTAAACTGTAGTGATACAATCATTTTGCTGCTGTAAAATAAGCATAAATCTAATATAATCTGTTTCTTAATGTATTTTCTTTAAAATATCAATTATAATAATCCATAATTATGTGCATATGCATATCCCTCCAGAAAGGCAGGGAAAAGCCCTGTAAATTACTTTAAAACGAAATATGTTCCCTAAAACGGTGGACAGAGTTACAGACCCATGACACCTTTACCCAGTTAGCTAGCGGCTAATGACCACCAGTACTTGTGCAGTTAATAAAAGGACAGGTAATGTTTTGTCCTGCTGTTGCACAGTGCACACACAGCATGTTCATTTGTTTCAGTTTGGCAGTTGCCACAAGACAACTTAACAACGTGTACATAATACCCTAACCATAATAATTTTAACCCTAACCGTCATGTGTGAACACACCACAGCGCAATGTGAACAATGTGAAGCTCTTTTTCTGCAATTGAACCCATTCACCAGGTGAGGCAGTGGGCTGCCGCCAACGGGGAGCAGTATATGGGGACGGTACCTTGCTCAGCGGTGACACTAGCAGTTGGGATCGAACCCCCAACCTTCTGATTGCAGGGCCAACGCCCAAACCACTAGGCCAGGGGTGCCCAAACCTCTCCAGAAAGGGCCGCTGTGGGTACAGGTTTTCATTCCAACCACACCTGAGTAACTGAAAACCAAGACCAGCTGATTACAGAGGTGGAATCAGGTGTGCCTCCTGCTTGGTTGGAAAGAAAACCTGCACCAACAGCAGCCCTTTCTGGACAGGTTTGGGCACCCCTGCACTAGGCCATCCAGCTGCCCCTAATAACCTAATACTCCTGTGTGCTTACTGTTTTTTGTTGCATCCGTCTGTCTCCCAATTAATGTGTGTGTTTCCCCTACAGCTCTGCACCGCCCAGCCGGCAAAAACTGTGCACGTGCCTACAAAGCTGATCAGTTCAATATCTGCGCCTATAAAAAATAAAACCTGAGAGACTGAACATTTTTGCAGTGGTTTCCTATTTTTTTCTGGAGCTTTTCTTCCCACTTTTTCTTTGTTTAAATGTTTTTTTTCTTCCTTTTTTACTGTAATTTTATTGCAAAGTGACTTGTATGATCAGTGCTCTGTCAGTAATTATTGTACATTATTATTATTATTATTATTATTATTATTATTATTATTATTATTAACAATAATCACCATTATAATTTCACTCACCACATGGCTGCATTAATGATCTTCATCACACACTCATTGATGCAGAGACACACGTTAACCAGTGGGGATCCTCTTTCACCCATCCGGCCCAGCAGCAGACCTGGAGGACCAAAACCAAGAACCAGCTCAATGAGGAGGTCTGTCAGTGAGGAGGTACATCTGGTGGTGAGGAGGTGTATCAGTAAGGAGGTCCATCAGTGAGGAGATGTGACAGTGAGAAGGTCTGTCTGAGAAGTCTGTCTGTGAGGGGATCTTACAGTTAGAAGGTTTACTGTTGTTATCCTCCAGAGATCAGTGACATGGGTTCAGTGGTGATTTTTGGCCAGTCAGAGGTTGAGATTGGGACTGTAGTGTAATGATGAAAATGCTGAATATGGGAGTTTCAAAGTGTGAAGTAATTTGTGAGAAACTAAAGAGGTTCTTCTCACCCATTGTGGCGGAGAAAATGACGATCCCCAAGACGTTCATCTGGTTGCTTTTCCCTGGAACCACCTTGTAGTGGATCTCGGGAGCAGGAGTCAGCTCAAGGAACACTGGGTGGCCCATCTTGGGGTTTTCATAATCCGGCATAATGTAGACGTAATTGGCCTGGGATTCGAGTGGGATGCTCTTGACGTTCGGTACAAGATCAGTTTTGTACTAAAACACACAATGAGAGGGTGTGAAATTAGTATTGGTGCTACAAATGTAGCTAACCAGTAATGTAAGCTTATTAGCATCATTGCTAACCGCTAAAATCATCGCACACTTGCTTCAACATACGTCCAGTTGATTCGTCTCAAAAACAAAATAACAGCTAATGTTATTTACTGTATTGTTCTACATAGCAGTAAGTCATACAGTGTCCGAACCCACATACGTGAGGCTGTTACAGATTACTGAATAAATCTAAGTTACATGCTTTAAGATGTATTATGATTTTAGCACCATGCTAATTGGTGGGGCATTAGATTGCATTAACTATTTGCTACATTAGCCTCATAGCTTCAGGCACCAAATGATTCTATGTGGGTTGACTACATTTGGGATGTTTTGGGGGGTGGTACTGGTAAACTGGGTGATATTTTAACAAGCTATACATTTTAATGAACTGAATAAATAATTGGTGTCCTTCTCACCTGCTGAAATGTGGCCTCGATGAGGTTGGAGGGGATCATGTTCCTGAAACAGAAGAGATGAAGAGTGAAACTTCAGTTGCTGCTGTGAGGCTGAGGTTGTGTGGACATGGAGTTAATGCTAGCATTAGCATTAGCCTGGTTTGTTTTTGTGCTTGAGGTAGACAGAAGGGAGCTGTCAGTATAAGAAGCCGTGGATTTGGAGGTGACAGGTTGAACGCTGAGCCGTTATTTATAATGGCTCCCACGCAGAAGTACCTGACCTCAGGGTCACAATCCTGTTAAATCTGTTCTGCAGCTCAGGACCATCGCGCAATCCAGACCATTCACATCCCACTAAAAATACCCTGAGCCTACCCTTCCGTGAGGGGATTGGACCTAAGCCTCACACACTCTCACACATGTCTTAGCAAAGACATTACATAAGTCCCGTTTAAGAATATATCCAAGGACAACGGGATTTTACTGCAGTGTCTTTCTCCAAATTACTCCTGCCCCAAAGCAGAACCTCCCCATCAAAGCACTAAAACACTGAGAGGACAAAGACATGGAGAACAACACTAAATCTGCTAAATCTGTTACATCAACTAACACATATCCATTAGCATCACACTGAATGATGTGGGAGAGGGAGGACCACCCAACCCACCCAGAGAGAGGGGTTAAACTGAGTGATAGGGGGTAAAAGTCATGTTTATCATGTTTAGTCAGGAGCTCGTGCTGACAAGAAGTGGTGTAAAGTGTGACAAGAACCTGATGAGGTCCAGCAGTGCATCTGCGGAGGTCATGACCGGCCCCCCCGAAGCTTTGTGTCCCTCCTTCTCCGTCCCCGTCCCAGGATGAACCACCAGAACAAGGATAATCCCCACAATCACTGCAATGAACGTGGTCCAGAGGTAGTAGGTGATGGTCAGCAAGCCCAGACGTCCACTGGCTTTGGTGTCCATGGCCGACAGACCGGACATTAAACTGCAGACAGAGCAGGTGAGTGACGGTTTGTTTGATTTTTTTGGACTGATTTTGATTATTTTACAAATGTCTTGAGCGTTAATTTTGCTCCATAGAGACTCACAAATAAACAAACATCTTTAGATCATCTGGGGGGAGATGATCTGATGCAATATTTCTCATTATAAGATGGCTCCAAAACTAAGATTATTGAACTTTTGACAACATTACTTTCTGATGACATTTCATCAGATAAAATGACTTAAAACTAGTAAAAAATTTTACATGTGAGTTTATTTCTACACATTTTTTTGCTAAATCAAGTCACTTTATCTAGTGAAATTTTCTCATATCATATGATATTTGCAGATATTTCACAAACCTTTCATTTGATCATAAGCTGAAGAAGCTGAATGTTCTTAAAATGTTCTGATGAACATTAAAGTGTTTATATATTTAAGATACTGAACTACAGTCCTTTAAAGAGTAGCTTCAACTAAATTTGCGAATGACATGCAAGTGAATGTTAGTAATCAGCACTGATAGGCGTGGCATGCGGCTACCTGGACGTGATGAGAGGAAGGATGAGCATCTTCAGCATCCTCATCAGCAGCTCTCCGGGGAAGGAGAAGTAGATTTTGGCCTGGAGGAAGGAAAAAACAATGATGTTGAAAGTTCTGACAAGGTGATCGTTCAGGTCAGGGGCCACAGCTCCAGGCCTGGAGGGCCTGTGTCCAGAATAACTGTGATGAACCTCCAGGACCTGGGGTCCCATAGTCTGAGTGGATGATCACAACTGAATCTATTAATCCTGACACACAGTAACATGTGAGACTCATTAGTGCTGCACAATATTTGGCCTGCTATTTGTCATGGACATCTCGTTCTTCTGAAATACTGATACCGTAGTTGACTGCAATATGAAAAGTCACATTGTTTCTGACTTCACAACTCCAGCTAAGTTACTGGGTGTTCTGGTCTTCATGTAATCTAATCATTTTCAATCTTTAACCATTAAAGACCCTGATTAGCTGATGTGTTTTTAAAAGGCCTGTATTCTACATTTTCCTCCTAGTTCATTTTTTCTGCCCTGTTTGAGTGGGTTTGTACGCCAAACATTTAATTATAAATCTTAAATAATTCTTAATTCTTACACGAACACATTTACCCCTCACAATTAAACAGGCTGTGGCTGTTACTATGAAATAGGTAAATTAGTTCTGCTCTGATTGGCTCCCCTGTATTGCAGCACATTCAGAAGGCAGCACAGGGCCTTAGAATTCCTTAGAAGTTCAACAGGGGCCAAACTGCTGTGGGTTGCATAAGGAGACAAATGTAAATGTGTTGATTTGGTGACATCACAAAGATGGTAATTTGAAAATGGGTTTTTTCTTTGTGTTCATATATGGACTGTATGGATAGCAGGGGGGCGGTGAATGTATATTTTGAAACTTTTTGAAAGCTTTTTTAATGATGAGATGGGCTCTTTAATGTACTGAAGGTCACCACAATGGCAATTTGTAGCAGAATAATCTCTTTTTGTCATGCAGCACAGTGATATCAGAATCAATATCAGTGGAAAACTGCTCGGAAGAATTCTCAGTTGAGACAATTATTGTGCTCCAAATGAGACACTGGGTAACTGTATTAAACCAAACCTGTAGAAATACATATATTTATATATTTTACTGTCATGGTCGTGTACATTTGTACATTTATTATTGCAAAATTATATCACACATATCTATCCGGAATGTATGAGGGGTGTCATTGGTCCCTGTCAAACACTAAACATGAGCACCAGACATTCAGGGCATTTACAGACTGCCTATAAACAGCATCAACAAAAGCAGCAGCAGTTGCATATTTTTAATATTCTACAAAACGTTAAAGTGTAGCTCTGCTGCTCTGCTGCTCTTCTGCCGTGTTTTTTATCCCTCTTCTTAAACCAGTAAGATGATCCACATTGTATATGAGTGCCATCTGGCCCTGCTTTCAGAGAACATCATCAGTTAACAACTGACAAGTCCAGCTCTTCCTGTCGGCCATGCTCCTCCCACCACTGGGCCACCAAGTTCATTACTGTGTCACACAAGGCCCCAGTGCTTACAACACACACACACACCTGCAGGGCATCGATTACTCTATAGTAGGAAACTACTTTTAAGTAGCTCAAAGCTGTAGTTTTGACTAGTTTGGTGAAGTTATGATGTAATAATATTATATGAAGGGGCAGACAGGTTCAGTGACGGGGGTCAGGTACTGAATGTGTGAGAGAGAAAGAGACAGAAACAGAGAGAGACAGAGAAAGAGAGAAGGAGAGAAAAAGACGGGGAGAGACAAAGAAGAGGGAAAGAATGAGAAAGAAAGAGAGATAGACATATATATATATATGAGAGAGAGGGAAAGAGAGTTAGAGAGAGAGTGAGAGAAAAAGACAGAGAAACAGAGAGAGAGAAAGAAGTAAGGGAGAGAGAAAGAGAGAAACAGAGCGAGATGGAGACCGAAAGAGACAGGGGACAAAGAGAGAGAGAGAAAGATGGTGAGAGGGTCCGGAAAGAAACTTCTATTAAAAAGCCGCTCTGAGGAAAGACTCCCTCCCAGCTTTCCGAATCCCAGTCATGGATTCCACTAGGAAGACCTTTCAGAAAATTCCCTCAGGACAAAAATTATGGTGAAAACCTGGTTGGCCTGATGAAGCTCTTCTGCTCATAGTGAAAAGTCTCATGTTATCTGGACCTTCATTAGTGTTTCAGGATTAAAGGATTCCGTATCTTTGGGGTGACTGTCAGCGTGGTTTTGTTCTTCAGTGGCTTTAAATCCAGAACCAGCTCCAGGCCTGGTTCCCTCTCTGACACCTGCTGGAGTGTGTGGTGACCATTTCGACCTCCTCACGTCCGTCTGCTCAGAAAAACGTCTCCTCCAGTGTATCAGCAAGTGATCTAATGTCTCCTCAGCGCTTTTTAGTCAGTAATATTTAACTCCTAGTTCTGTTGTTTGGGTTTAATGAAGTTCTGTGGTGCTGGTTCAGCTCCTGGACTGTTTACTGCAGCTCTCACTGTGGAGCTCCACAGTTTTATGATACACCAGATGATCCAAGAAAGAGAAGAACAGAGCTGAACCTAAGTGGTGGTGGATGTACTGAGAGGATCTCTACAGGAGTTACATTAGGGAAACTCTACAGGGAAACTCAAACTTTTACATTATCTAAGACAGAACTCATGTGTGAATACACTACCGGTCAAAAGTTTGGACACACGGTCTCATTCAGTGATTTTTCTTTGTTTTTTTATTAATTTCTACATTGTAGATTAATATTGAAAACAAACAAAATGATGAAGGAACACATGCAGTAAACAACAAAAAAGAGTGAATATGCTTTGCAATAAGGTAATAATGGACTGCTGTTGTTTTTTTACTTAGTTAAGTGGTTCTTGCCATAATGTGGAGTAGAACCGTAGTGGAATAGGATTACTAACTGTGTACCAACCCCACCATCACAACTGATGATCCCAAACACATCAAGAAGGCAAGAAATTCCACTAATGAACTCTTGACAAAGAACTCCTGTTAATTAAATACAATTCCAGGTCGATTCCTCATGAATCTGAAAAAATGCCAAGAGTGTGCAAAGTCTTCAGAGCAGTATGTGATGTTTCCAATATTAATCTACAATGTATCCAATAATAAAAACAAAGGAAATCATTTAATGAGAAGATGTGTCCAAACTTTTTACTGGTAGTGTAAATCCAGTCTCTCTGTTTTTCATGATCTTAATGTTTTTAACTCTTCACAGTGATCTCTGTCCACTGCTTCAGAATGCAGAGGCATCTTGCTGTGTCTTCTTTTAACCTTTTCCTGCCTGCCGCAGCTAATCCTAGAAATTACCTGGGGCCTTAGTGATCATTCCAAGATACCGACAATTACACTTAATATGCATATATATTATGTTGTAATTTAATGAACTATCAATTGAGATGAACCCGGTATAAATAGATATATACAGACGTATAATCACAATTGGGATTAATGTGTAATTATTCAATTTAATTTGTTCATGGTTCGACCTGTATTGTTTTGACCAAACTCAGTTACGATTATTGGTTCTCTGGAGCCCCTTCTTTCCTCAAAACACTCACAGGAACTCATCTGGAGGGATGACCTCTCATTTCCACAGCTAATTATTGATCACACTCACACGTACCTGAGTGGACAGATTGAGGCTCCTGAGCATGAAGCCCACCACGCAGCCAGTCACCACGGCCAGCACGGACAGCGTGAGCAGGCCGTTCTTCCTGCAGTACTCCTTCACCCACTCCCGGATCTTCAGGGAGACCGAGTTCTGCAGGACATTCTTCAGGTACTCTACCATGGCTCTCCAGGGCGTGTCTGGAGAGGACTGGTACTGAGCCGAGGAGCGTCTGCTGTTGCTTTGCCTGTCCTCCATCGCCGAGACCACAGGGAGCCCAGGAAGTGTTGCGCAGGCAGTTCGCGGTAAACCCTTTCTGACTACAGATTAAGCAATCAAGTTTAGCTCCAAGCCGGCGGCTTCGTGGCGCTGCGGAGATTAGCCCTGCTAATGGAATTGGAGACGTACTGGACTTACGAGTCTGAGGGCCATTGAAGGGACTGTGAAGGGGGTGGAGCTTCAGGTAACAAGCGCATGAATGAATGGAGGGGGATGCACCTCTCCACCACTTCTCAGGCCTTGGGGTCAGTGCTGTGTGACCTTTGTGGGTTCTGGACGCGGTCATCTCATCAAACTTCTGGGACACAGACAGACATGGACCAACTGATGATGAGTTCACCGACATAAAAGCGCAATATCCAGTCTGTCCATTATTTATTATCTATAGAGCTTCATGATTAGCCAGTCTCTAAGTAGTCTTGCATGCTTTACATGTTGAGGTTTTATGCCATGTTTATTCACACTGACCGCATCAATTAAATAAATACATAAAATGAAAATAAACATAAAAACAAATGGACGGCTGTACTGCGTGGAATCGTTGATTGAATGTTGACTGATGGTATTGGATATCTGGGCCATGTGTCTTCTGCTGAGCATGTTATAAACTGTGTGTCTGTATGTGTAGGTGTCTATATATGTATTTGTATGTGTGCATGAGTTTGTGTATGTATGTGTGTATGTGATTGCACTTGTATGTGTGTGCGTTAAACATTGCAAAACGGGAAAGATCTCTCCTCCGTACTCACATGGAAAAAGGATGTTCTCTGCAGGTCCCCCTGCCTGTCCTGTCCTGTGTGTGCCGAGTCTATTCACAGACACCCAGCGTCACGCCTTTAATGAGATTGGTTGCCGTGGCGCCCCACAGCCATTTCCGCTGGACGCTCTTCCCCAGGTATTGAGTTAATGACCCAAACAGCAGCTCTTCCACTGGCCCAGAAAAGGAAACCACATGAAGGTGCATGCTTCAGTCCCCACAGCGTGCTACACACACACACAAACACAAAAACACACACACATACATTTACACACACATACAAACACAAAAGCACACACACGTACAAACACAAAAACACACAAACACAAAAATACACACACATACAAATGGAAACACACACACACACACACACACGTACATAAACACACTCATTCACACATAAATGGTTCAACTTCAGCTGTTTTTACATCATTTTATAATTCATAACTAATTTCAACAAGACTACCCATCATCCATTAGAACTAAACGGACCTTTAAGACTTATGTACAGTTCTATGCAAAAGTCTTGAACCACACCTCTTTTTTTTATAACCTTGAAGGTAAAAATATTATTTTATGGCTGTCAAACTGTTTAAAATCTTTGGCATATTGAGGACATTACATTAACAAAATGGGAACAAATGTTTTTCTTCGACAGACTCCAAAGTGCCTGAAAATGCAAGTTGCCAAGATAAAGAATTCCAACCACTCAGAATTCAGCACCACCAGTATACTGATCACCGCCTGATCATCTGGAATCATCTGCTCCTGTTTCTCCACTGGTTCTGGATTTTAGTTGGATGGCTTTGTTAAGCGTGAATGATTCATACAAAGTTCATTGTGTGACTTAAACAAAAAACAGGTAATTGCTCAGGTACAGGAACCTGACTGAAAATAGGAGTCTTTGAGAGTCCTTCAGGAAGCCTGGAGAACTATTCAAGACTACATTAAAAATACAAGAAAGTCTGGATCTTTGGAAGCAAAATATGAAGAAATGAGGGGTGGCTCATGACTTTTGCACAGTACTGTGCATCAGACAGTCTCTTCTCACACCACAACCATGAAGGTCCATGAAGTTGCAGGGTTATGGACAGGGTAGAGCAGGTGTCCTCAGATTTTCCCCGCGTATCTTTACAGAGCCTCGAAAGCATCCAAAGGTCACGCTGACCAGTTCAGTCAAGTGACGATAGCTCGGCCTGCGATTCGGCCAAACACTAATCCCTCAGTTCTGTTTGTGTCTTCGACCCAAATAACCTCGGCAAACACTCGGCCTGACGTCACCCTGCTGGGTCCCAGCATCTCACTCACACACACATTGTTATGAGGGGGTGGGTGCAAAAGGTGCAGTAGGTGTTTTGGGGCAGTGCTATGGACCCTACACACCTTTGCGTTCCATTGAACACGCCCCATATAACTGATCAACTAATTAACCTTTTAATGTCTGTAAAAGCAGAAGCTTTTTTTGCCTTTCAATTCACTCTTCTTCTGTAATGCCAGGGTTTTTCACACTGCAATTTAACTCCATGATCCAACAAATCTGATTCTACACCACAAATGTATTTCAGTTTTCATTATCGATTGCTTAAGTTTTGAAAACTTTGCTCATTTACAATTATTTACAAAAAATGCTCTTTTCTCATTAATATTGCACAAGTTTGAACCATATAATCTACCTCTGTTTCAGTGAATTACACACTACTGTGCTCAGTCTAAAACACTTTTAGCATTTCTCCTTTTCTATTTAGTAAATACACAGTGAAAGAGCAAAAATAAAATTCATCAAACACTACATGAGACCAATTCCGTAAATATTTCTTTACTGTATTTCTTTCCATATACTCAAGTCAGTCAGAACTGAATTTCAGAACAAAACATTCAGAACTGAACATATCCCAATTGTCATACTACTAGTATACATCGACTGTACACTCAGCAAACGCATTAGAAGAAACAAAAGTACAGTACCCTATTACAGTTAATAAAGACAAAAACAACAACAAAAAAAATGGACGCCATCTTTTCTTCTAGCTGGATCAGGCCATAGGACTTTGTTGATTTTGCAGGCTTCTCTTTGGCAAGACAGTTAAGACAGAAAAAACCTTCAGTGTTGAATCCACCAGGCAGATTGATCAGTTTGATTACAGGCCTCCTCCATGGCTTGAATAAGGAATAGCTGGCTGGAGATCGTAAAAACTTCCATCGTTACGTTGAGAAAAATGGGTTTAGTACGTGGGAGTATGGTGGAAGGTATTGGGCTATAAATTGTAAAGCAAAGTGGCATTTGGCAGACGCTCTTATCCACAGGGACTTACAGTCCGCCTGAAGAAACTGAGGGTCAAGTGTCTTGTTCAAGGACACAGTGGTAGAAAGTGGGAGTTTGAACCTGCAAGTGTGTGGCCATCGGGTTCGCAGGCAAGTATTTTACCCACTAGGAAACTACCACCTTTTGTAGATGTTGATGAAACCAGTTTCATAGCAGGGTAGATTGGTGGAAATATCCACTGTCCAGACGACAATGCATCTGGTCCATTTGGTCCATTTGGTCTGCTGCTATGACGAGATTTGTCTGAAAATAAGAGAATGAGGATGGTATTGGAGGGACCGAAGTTGGGTTACTGAGCAGTGCTGTTATTTTAGTTTTTTATTTGTGTATTGATTACAGGAAAGCCGATCGATCAGTTTCCATGGTGACGGACTATAGTGTGGTGTGGCAGGCCTGCATCTGATCTGGGTTTGGTGGGAAGATCTAATTAAAACTCTTCCGCACTTCTCTGAAAAGAGGATTAAGTCCATCACGCAATTAGAGCGGACTCTTCGTTAGGAGCAGGGTGACGCCAGCCATTGTCTTCTGGCACTGTAACGTTCTCCGGCTACCTGGACTCCAAACCAAAAACCGTGCCCCAGTCCTCCAGCAGTGCTCAGTCTAGACACGGGCTTAACATTCAGGGTGTTACCGTAGTAACGGGACCACTCTGAGAGACAGCAGGTGTTTTACCATAATTAATCACCTTCATTAGTATTCGCATGTAAGCCTAAATCGCAGCAGAAGCGTCTTAAACTCAGTTAAGCTTTAAAATATCTATCCCGTAACCACAAATTAGTTTCTTGAGAACTGTGTACTCAGAATTAGATTTTTATACACATATTTTTCACTCATCGTTGGATTATCACAAACCATTCATTTAAAATTATCTGGGACTTTTATTCTAGAAAAAAACTCAAGCGTTAATATTTTAACAATATTTTCCACACCAGAACGATATCTACTAAAACTAAGGCTGTATGACATGTCTTGTTAATTAAAAAAGAAAATAACAGAGCCAATATTTTTTCTTGCAGTAAGGACACACTAATATTACAGTAATATACTTTAAACATCAGGCTGAGAATCAGCTACTGAGTGGAAGCTAAACCTGTTTTTTTTATAGTGGTTTTACATGTAGGGCTCACATGGAGATATATGTAGATTTACTAAAGATTTTCCTCTATTTTAATAGCTATTTAACACCATAACTTTCTATCCTGATCATTATCAGCGTTGTACTCTTGAGGGACAAAGTTTCACTGGTTTCACAGATCATTTTTCACATAATTTTCTGCATTTTCCAAGAGTCACACCTGCACATTTAGCTTACATTTACATTTATGGCATTTAGCAGACGCTTTTATCCAAAGCGACTTCCATTCCCTAAATACAGGGGACAGCCTCCCTGGAGCAACTTGGGGTTAAGGGTCTTGCTCAGGAACCCAGTGGCGGTGAGCTGAAGGTAGGATTCAAACCCATGACCTCTTGGTCCAAAGACAAGTATCCTACCCACTGAGCTACCTCCAGCTCAATTTTGTGTGTTGATGGAAATGTTTCTCTCTCAGCCAAAACACTTCTTTAGTTTTAGCACTGGAGTTACTAGGCTAATGTAGCTAACAGGTAATGGAAATTTATATCCCACCGATTAGCATGATGCTAAATCATCACACACTTCTCAGAGTGTGGAGGTGTTCAGTGGTGTCGAATAGACTTGGGATGTGGTTTCTGGCCTTGCATATTGTTCTCATGGTGGCGTGGGTCCAGAGACATGCACATCAGGTGAATTAGAGATTCTAATTTGACTATGAGTGAACAGTGTGTATGTGTGCTTTGTGGTGGGCTGGTACCCTGCCCAGGGTGAGTCCCTGCCTCGTGCCCATTCGCCCCAGGATAGGCTCTGTGTAAATGTGACCCTAGTAAGGATTAGAAGGTTACAGAAAACCAATGTGTAAATTCAAGTTATTTATTGCTTAACTGTTTTAAAGTAAATGTTATATTAGCTGTACAAAGTGGAACATGTGTAAAGGAAAGTAAAACCAGAAGTGTTCAGGCCTTTATGACCATAATGTTGAGCCTTCAGTGGCTCAGTCAGCTGCAAACCTCAGGTTACATCCCCTTAACCCAAACATTATAATATAAAGCGAGCACTGTGTGTCTGTGGGTGTGCGTGGAGTGTGGAGTGCATTAATGTATATTTACTCTCCTGAGTCATGGTGGTGAAAGTCTCTGAGGAAAGTGAAGAGCACCCTCTGCTGGTACGCAATAACATTCAAAAACAACAGCCGAGTCCTCTCTCAGTAGCGTCTGTTTATAAACAAATTAAAATCTCTTGGCCACTTTATTAGAAACACCCCTCGTGCTTCCACTCACTTGCCACTTTGTTAGAAACACCCACCTTGTGCTTCCGCTCACTGGTCACTTTATTGGAAACACCACCTTGTATTTCCACACATTGGCCACTTTATTAGAACACCTATATTGGAAACACCTACCTTGTGCGTCTACTCACTGGCCACATTATTGGAAACACCCACCTCGTGTTTCCTCTCTCAGGTCTCTCTGTTTGCTCAAACAGTATTTGGGTGGTGAACCTCTCTACACCTGTAACCTAGAGGTGGGATTCTGCTCTCTGGCTTATATTTCTCACGTTTCGCTGCGCCTGTAAACGTAATCGCTGCTCTGCAGTTTTGGTTTTGTAAAAAGCCACGCTCTTCTTCAATCTGAGTGGCTGTGAATCGCTGTAGCCCCGCCCCTGTGTGAGTACGGGTGGTGAAAACGGCGCCCCCTGTCTGTGGGAGCGGGTGAGGGCTGAGCTCGAGCTGGCCGAGAAAAACTTTGCTGTCTTTTATTCTCATGAGCTTTCAAAGCGTGATTTAAGTCACTTTTGGAGCACCGGGGCCGCTGTGACACGATGCAGGCCGCAGTGACGGAGCGCTTCGACGCGTTTTTGAAGGAGAAGAACGTGGTGACAGACTTTCTGGCGCAACTCGAGGAGCGGACCGGCGTCCAGAGACACTTCATAGTGGCAGGTACAGATCCCTCACCTCACCTGGACCTGTTTATAAAAACTTCTCATTCATATTACACTCAGATCACCACATTCAGCTCTCCTGTGATGCTAGATGTCCATGTCTGGTAAAAGTTCATTATAACTTTTGAATAAAGATTCTTTCTTCTTCTTTACCCTCACACTTCATGTCTACACAGTTCCTCTGGTTCAAAGACCTTTTAGCACTGAGCTTTGGTTTCTGCCATAGGGCTCATTGTTCTGTACTGCTGTTTATTATTATTTTTATTGTCATTATGTACTCTGAGGCGAGATGAGGAAGAATAAGTGCAAATCAGGTTTATTATCTGTATAAATACACATCACCTCTTTAAAAGTGTTTAGTCATCAGTAATAAAACACACAGTTCACATTTCCTCCAAAAACAGCAATGAAGCATTTCTGTTGAGAGAATGTTCCCAGGAAAACATGTATATTTCAGATTTGCCTGTTTTAATAATATTGTTTTACTGTTTTTGTGGACTGACTTTCTAGCCTGATCTTTTACTGCATGATGGACTAAGTTACACTGTAAAACAGCATTTTTTCAAGACTAGCTTGACTAGCTTGCCGCTCAACTTTGTGTGTTAAAGGACGTTTGCTCTTTAATTTTAGCACTGGACTGTATACCTCACCATTATTATTAGATATTATTATTGTTATTTTTTAGTCTTAGCTGAGCTGCCGATAAATATATTTTCAAAAGCTGTATACAGTATATATCTGTATAAATAAACATGAAGCCTTTAAAAGTATTTAGTTATCAGTGGTAGCATAAACACACAGCTTATGTTTCAACAGTAATAATGCTGTAAAATGCATTTTTGCTGCACGTCTGTAACGAGTGCCATGAGTTGAGAGATGGTCTATAGCTGTTTTACATTGGGCTATAACTGTTTTACATTGGGCTATAACTGTTTTACATTGGGCTATAACTGTTTCCCACTGGGTCGCTGTGGGTGTATTGTGGGTCTTGATGAGGGTTTTTTTCCTCGGTCATTTTTGTTTGCTGGCTTTCTGGATGCTGTCCAGCAGATGCAGGCCTCAGGTGTCTTTTTATTTGCGCATTTGTACCTCTTCGTAAATACAACATTATGATACCTGAAGACCTTTTTTATTCCATACATTCCACACCATATTTACTGTTTCTGGAAAAGTAAGTGGTCATCCAATCAACTGCTGTGTTGTGGAGAGTGTTACTATTTACAGACTCTGTACTGGGACAAAATCTGTCTCTATGATCTTCACACTCAGTACTGACCATCTCATCTCACACTCAGTACTGACCATCCCATCTCACACTCAGTACTGACCATCCCATCTCACACTCAGTACTGACCATTTCATCTCACGCTCAGTACTGACCGTCTGCATCTCACACTCAGTACTAACCGTACTAATCACACACGCAGTACTTGCTGTCCCCAATACACCCTCAGTACTGACCATCCCCATCACACACTCAGTACTGACCATCCCCATCACACACTCAGTACTGACCATCCCATCTCACACACAGTACTGACCACCACCATCTCACACTCAGTACTGACCATCCCATCTCACACTCAGTACTGACCACCACCATCTCACACTCAGTACTGACCACCACCATCTCACACTCAGTACTAACAGTACTAATCACACACTCAGTACACACTGTGCCCAACATACACTCAGGACTGACCGTCTCCGTCACACACTCAGTACTAACCATCCCCATCACACACTCAATACTGAGTGCACCCATCACACACTTGGCGCCTACCGTACTAATCACACACTTAGTACTGGCTGTCCCCATCACACACTCAGTACTGACTGTCCCCATCACACACTCAGTACTGACTGTCCCCATCA
Organism: Brachyalestes nurse; assembly: GCA_037974405.1. Classification (NCBI taxonomy): domain Eukaryota; kingdom Metazoa; phylum Chordata; class Actinopteri; order Characiformes; family Alestidae; genus Brachyalestes; species Brachyalestes nurse. The sequence continues at coordinate 5,603 of JBBPCY010073633.1, read as the reverse complement.
CACATACAGTACATGTGTGGTACACGCAACACCATCTTATACCAGCTACCTCCTGTAGTGCACTCAGAACTGACTGTCCCATTCAGATAAAGGGAAATTATCCCAGTTCTAATGAGATGGTGGCCTGGTCCAGCCCTACTGTAGGTAAATGGTCTCTTCAGACCTGCTGGGGCAAAGAGGTGCAGCTCTGTTTTTTGTGTGAAGAGAGCAAAGTGCTACATGAGGCCAGTTATTCAGTAATCGGCCCGACTCACGGATACAGATTACCATACACTCCTGCGGCCTGGAGGGCGGAGTCTTCGATAATAAAACTAAACAATGATCATCGTCTCCTCTTTCAGTCCCGGCCAGGCCGTCTGTCTTGCAGCCTGTGTGCAGTGTGAGTCAGAACGTAACTCCTGCTGTGGTTCAGTGTGTGTTTACACTGCGTGTTTATCTCCAGCACCGAGCTTCACAATCACCTGTGTCCTCTTTGGCCTGAAGAGCAGATTTTTAATTAAAAATTGACATTTTCTGGAATGCTGTCAAAAGCTCAGAATGAAGCTCTTTCAGCTCAGAAGTGCTTAGTGATTAGTGGTTGTGACATCACAACAACATGGAATGGTGTTTTTTTGCAGCTTTTTCTCCATGTGTGGATTGGGGCGTGAAGAGTATGTCCTGGAACAGTGTTTATACACTCTTATTAAAGAAAATGTGAGGAAAACTCACATTTCCTGATTAATTTCTTTTCATGATCCGGGTCATTTAATGGTTCTAGTGATGTTAATCTTTGCAACACTGATATCACAGAAAGTTATGCAAATAAGTCTGTAAGCATCCTGGCCAATCACGGCTCCAGATGGGTATCTGAGAGTGTTCTGGCGAGTCTGTGTGTCCATGGAATCCAGCAGAAGGAGCAGATCTTCAGTCGTAAGCGCGGTTTGACTCTGCAGTGTGTTTGAATGTGGTGTGATAATGGTATCAGTGTGTTGACAGTGTTTGGTGTGTATCCTGCACAGGAAGGGTAAGCTGTGTGGTATAATCGCTGTGTTTGGGTTCTTCAGGCTAGCTCTCCCTGACCAGTCAGTGGACTCCGCATTCTAATTTTGCTCCCCCCGGAGCTTTAATTTCTCCTCCAGCAGCAGGTCCCCTGAGCTATATTTAACTCAGCAATGTGTCCTCAAGTGTCCGTACACCTCTGAGACGCTGAGTTGAGCACTTTGGGTGTGTCTCCAGCGTTCGCACTCGGGGGGTGTTTATCTGACCATCTGAACTTTTTTCCTTGTGTGTTCCTTGACCCCAAAATCATCATGTTTTTACTGATATTACTGTAATACTCTTAAAGGGCCATATCATGCAAAGAACTTTTAAAAATAGTGTGACTGAAGCACTATTAAAATTATACACTATAACAAAAGCTAAGCTGCAACAGCAGCATTCATTGTTTTGTGATGTCACAACAGCAAACACATTTACACATTTTCGCCCATGTGGCAGTTTAGCTCCCCCCATTCACGCTGAAGTTATGACGGGTAATATAGGACAGCCAGTCAGAATAGAGCTCATTTACATATACCAGTTTTAGAGGTATAGGCACAAAATCAGCCTGTTTAATAATTTGGGTTATGACAGGTTTTGAGTTTCAGCTCAGACTTAATTCAGGACAACCAGTCAGAACAGAGCTTTTTTTAACATATACCGAAGACACAGTCACAAATAGAGCCTATTTAATAAGGGATAAAGAGATATTACAAATTATGGCAGATTTTTGGTTCACCATTAGCAGCCGAGCACCAAAAGCCTAGCAACCACCTGGGATGCCATAGCAACCATCAGTGACACCACAGTAACCACCTTGGGTGCCATATGAAGCAGGGATTTTTTTACACTGTGCCATCACTGCTGTTATGCGATTACTTTTCACAGTTTAAGCACCAGATCTTTAACCGTGCCTATGTTTGGAAGTAGGTGTAATGGTCATCACTGCAGCGCAACACCACACACGCCTCACTGTCCCCTCCCTGAGTGCACAGACACACACACAACTGACGGCTGAGTGCAGATCATGGTGTTTATTTTTGTGCAGATAAAGAGCAGTTGGCTGTAATTTGCCTATGCAAAAGATCAGAGCCGGTTTTTCCTCTCTCTCTTTCTGTTTCTCTCTTGCTCTCTCTCTCTCTGCTGTTATATGACCCTTCAATATACTTCAATATGCAACACTGAAATGTGAAGCTGCGTATGTGTGTGCGTGTGTGTGTTTCAGAAGAATTTCTCACTGTACTGTAGTTGCATGGCTAACATAACACACACAAACCTGTGACCCAGTTCATATATAAACCTGCTGCTCGCTTTAAAGGGCCCTCATCTGACATTTTACACCTATTTTATTTCATCCACTGAACTCTGTGTGGTTTTATGAACCAGAAACGGTCATCATTTGTTTTATGTGAGCCTCTTGAACCCTCAAGAGTCAAGGCTGTTTCTGTTACCATGTCTTTAAGACCAAGGTATGTAAATGAGATGTGTTCTGATTGGCTGCCTCATGCTATAAGCAGTCGAAGCATCATTATTATTGTGGGCCAAACCGCTGAACAGTAGAATTCAGGCTGACAACTGATCTCAGTGAATATCGTGATCATTTAAAATATGCAAATTATCTTTTAGTTCTCTTTTAAGTGGTTTTATTTGCATGACCTCGCCTTTATTTACTTGCTTCCTCTGAACAAACATTCTCATCTGTATGTATGTCTAAAAAATATTAATTATAAGCTATGAAAACAGAATGTAGTTGCTTTGGTCAGTTTTGGTCATTTTCTCACTGTCCGGGTAAAGGCTGTGGAGTACGGCTGTGTAATGGACGTCTGTGGCACTTCATGACTACAAGTCATGATAATATTATCATTTTGCTCACAATAATTTTCTGTATAAATGTACAAAATCGCCCATTCTCCCTGAATTGCTGGTTGCATATAAATGTGACATCACAAAAACAGTTAATTTAAAATATGCTGGGGTTTTTTTGTTTCTGTATAAGACTTGAGGAGTGAACAAAGTGTAATATAATTGTTATTATAATTATTACAGAGCATTACAAAGAGTTGTATAATTTAACAATGTTATTGTCACGATCCCCCTTAACTCCCGAATGAAGGCAGGTGTGTGGGCAGACTTCCATTCTTTAAACTTTTATTTAAACAATGCAAAACAAAAGGCATGAGGGCCAGAAACCAAAACTCAATACTTTAAACCAAAAGGAGTCAAGAGAAACACAAAACACAAAGCAGTGTGACAGTTCAACAGAGAAACACAAACCCCTTAAATACCTAAAACTCAAAACCCACAACCAATAAACAAATACAAACACTCAGCACTCTAATAAACCCCAGCTGTGACTATAACCCAACAGAAACCCCATACATTTCATAATAAAAGTTGCCCAAAAATAAACTCAATTCTGGCGACCTCTAGTGGCCGCTGACAGGACATGACAGTTATGGAGTGTTATAGGACATTACAGAGCATTATAGAGTGTTAATATGCAGTAGCGTACTTTCTCACAGAATTGGTAGATGCATGTAAATGTGATATCACAAAAACAGTGAATATAAGATATGCTGTTGTTTTGGTTTGTAGTTTTCGTATATGGAGTGGGTAGAGAACAGAGTGTTATAGAGCATAATAGAACCTTGTAGAGGGTTTTAGAACATTGGAGAGCATTATAGAACATTATAGAGCCCTATAGTGTTAATGTACATATCAGCTATTTTCCCTGAATTTGTGGTTGTATATAAATGTGACATCACATTTATATACAACACAAAAACCCATAAATGTAAAATGTGCTGTTTTTTTTATTTTTAAAATTTTTTTCATATATGGAGTGGTGAGTGAACAATGTTTACATCGCACTCTTTCATTTCGCTCACATGGGCTTTTTATTTAATGGCATGTGTGCGGTTCACATGACTCCGCTTTGATCCTGTTTGGACAGTTTCAGGTGTAGTCACAGGTGCAGTCTTGAGGTTTGTCCCTGGGAGCGTTTATACACACACACACACGCACACACACATACACACACTGCAGTTATGAGTGAACATTGTAAAGGGTGATTTATAGGGACTGTAAATATTAAATATATCTCAGTGACTGAAACAGGGTGATGATCATTAACCATCATATCTAATTAAAGGAAATCAAGTAGAGGTTAAAAAAAAAAACTCCTGTCGCTGATCTTGACTGAGTGGGTGTGCCATACTGCATGGTGACTGAGCCGCTAGTACACTCACTACACCCATAGTCATAGCTTTAGCTCAGATTCGTCTGTAGTCTCAGTAAATAAACGGAGAGTGTCCATTGTGTTTAATATTGACTGAACAGGAAGAGTGAAAATGGAGCCTTTGTTACATTTGTACATTAACAGCATTTAGCAGACGCTTTTATCCAAAGCGACTTCCATTCCCTAACTACAGGGGACAGTCTCCCTGGAGCAACCTGGGTTAAGGGTCTTGCTCAGGAACCCAGTGGTGGATTTGAACATTCATAATGCATAACCTTTAACATAAAAGATTTCTACGTTAAAGCAGTTTCAGTGCTGACCCATAGGGGGAGCAGTGTTACTTTATTGACCCTACGTGTTGTATTGATGTTTGTCTGTCTCTCTCTCTCTCTGTCTGTCTCTCTCTCTCTTTCTTTCTCTCTCTCTGCAGGTGCTGTGTCTGTCATTGTGCTGTATCTGTTATTTGGTTATGGAGCATCTCTCCTCTGTAACCTTATTGGTTTTGCCTACCCTGCTTATGCCTCGTAAGTACCTGCTGGATTCCTATCAGATACACAATGTACATGATCATCAAAGCTAAAAAATTCTGTCAAATTAATAGACACGCGTCAGTTACTAAGAGATACAAACGATGTCCATCTGTTCAGAATTATTGAATGGATCACGTGAGCATTATAGTGTTAGATTGTTATAGTGCATTATAGAGTATTATAGAGCTTCATGAAGTTATATAACATTATAAAGCATTATAGAAAGTTATAAAAGTGTTATAGAGTGTTATAGAATATTATGGAACGTTACATTAGTGTTATAGAGCATTATAGAGCATGACTGAGCCTTATAGAGCCTTAAAGTGTTAAAGAGAGCTACAGAACATTAGAGCATTCCAGAGAGTTCATATTACAGGGTGTTAAAGACATTAGAGAGCATTATAGAACATTATAGATTGTTATAGAACATTACAGAGCTTTAATGAGCATTAGAGAGTTATAAAATAATGTTATGGAGCTTTATAGAACATTATAGTGCATCATAGAACATTATATAGTATTACAGAGCATTATATTACAGAAAGGTATAAAACATTACAGGGAGTTCAACTGCATTATAGAAATGTTTTATAAATGAAACAGTAGAAGCCATTTCACCCGCTGCACTTCCTGGAGATAATTACTGTCTATCAGAATGACTGTATGGATAAATATTACGAAGCGCTTTTTAAACGAACAAAGCTAAAATTGTCTTTGTAAATTTCTGATGACCTTTAACCTTGTGTGTGTGTGTGTGTGTGTGTGTGTGTGTGTGTGTGTGTGTGTGTGTGTGTGTGTGTATGTGTGTGTGTGTGTGT
>JBBPCY010073632.1:0-10183 GCA_037974405.1 Brachyalestes nurse | reverse complement strand
CTTTGGTATAAGCAGGTAAATACAGTAATAAATTAATTTAATTTACAGTAATAAAAATACAGGCTTTAAGAAGAACACAACGAAAAACGCGAGAACACTCGAGACGCTCCACGGGGGAAATTCTGGAGGGGGGTTACTGCATATAGTATATAATATATATATATATAGTGTACATATACACACACATACAGAGACAGAGAGAGAGAGAGAGAAAGAAAGAAAAAGAAAGAGAGAGAAAGAGAGGGTGCTTTCATATTTAACTGCACTTTACCTGTATTTAACGAAAAACCTTAATAAATTAAACTGAGGAAAGAAACATTTGTTTCTATGCCACACTCATCACTATAAGGTTGGTGGGAGCTTCATGAACCTTTAGTATCTGGGGCATGGCTAAGAGATTCAGGACATTTCAACTCCTGAGGCAAATTCACCATGAAACAGCCAGGCATCATGCCTGGGTGTGAAAATGAGAGACAGCGAAGGATGTGACAGGTTGATTAAACACACACACACACACACACACACACACAGTCACTCACTAACACAGGCTACGAAGGTACAGACTAACAGGTGCTGCAAAAATATCACAATACTAATATCTATAAAATATCAACACTTTTATTATTTTGCATGAAAAAAAAGGCAGAGAGAAGAAATGTTGCTACTGTTCAGCTCCTATAGAAGCACTTGCTTATTCAGAGCTGTGTAAAAGAAAAAAAAGAACAAAAAGAAAAGGAGTACTATATATAGACCTAGTCTATTCCAGGAATCTGCTCTATAGAACACACCTCAAGGTCTAACAGCATAGTAGCAGGACGCCTAAGACTCTGTTAGTTACAATAACAAGGTGTCTAGTGGTGGGATTAGTGTTAGATAAGGAACAGGGTGTGTGGTGAGGTCAGAAACCAGGTTAGGAACCGTTCGATTACAGATCCAGTCTGGAAACAACGTCCGTCATCGCACAGTTTTATTTCAGTTTTACTTGCAAAAACAAACTTACTGCTGAGACTGAGACTTTACCACAGTACTGTGTGCAACACTATAAATGCTCGAATGAATATGCAGCTCTACAATAAACACACATTCATGACTTTTCCTACATGGAAAGGCTTAGAATTAAACAGGCTGTTTTTGGAACCCTCTTTTGAGTCCACTGTATGCAAATGAGCTCTGTTCTCATTGGCTGCCCTCGTTCAAAAAGCACTTCAAGGTGAAACACTCCTTATAACGTCATAGTGAATGGGCAAGGCTAAGATGGTGTAGATTGAAGTAAACAAACACATACACTATATGGCCAAAGGTATTGGGACACCTGTCCATTACACCAACAGGGACTTTGCAAATACACAGATAAATATATGAAGTTGGCCCCCCTTTGCAACTATGACTGCTTCCACTCTTCTTAGAAGGTTTTTCACAATATTTTGGAGTTTCTGTGGGAATTTATGTCCTTTCATTCTATAGAGCATTTATGAGTTCAGACACTGATGTTGGAGGAGAATGCCTGGCTCACAATCTCCATTCCAGTTCATCCCAAAGGTGTTGGATGGGGTTGAGGTCAGGATTGTCCTTCCCCGGAAGTAAGGGGGCCATCTGAATTCAATAATTAAGAGGTGTGTCCCAATACCTTTGTCTGTATAGTGTATATTTCAATGTGTGTTTTCATGGGACATCAAAAGCCAGTAAATTCAAAACACTTTTTCTGCAGTACAGTGTCCATATATGGTCAGTGTGGTCCAGGAAGTGGACAGTACATACTGAAACAGTGTTTTTACATCAAAACCTTTCAACCCATGTCACTGGCCCTTTAAAACCAGCAGGGATATGTGGTGTTTGGTTCAGCTCTCTGATCTGTCCAGCAGTGTCTTAGAGAAGCTCACCAATTAAATATATCCCTAAGTCAGACACGCGTCCTGACGTCAAACGAGATCATCGTCATAATCACAATCCCATCTCGTCATAAACACCTGCTGTAAAACACACAAAAACATCCTGGACCTTAAATGAGCCGAGCTCCGTATGCACTACATGGAGAAATGTTTCGGGACACCTCTTAATTACTTCCAGTGAAGGGCAATCTTGATGCTTCAGTAGACCAAGACATTTTAGACAACGCCATGTTCCAACTTTGTGGACCCAATTTGGGGAAGAAGCTTTTCTATTCCAGCAGGACTGTGTCCCAGAACACAAAGCAGCTCCATAAAGACGTGGCGGGAGGAGTTCAGTGTGGAAGAACTTCACTGATCTCAACCCCATCCAACACCTTTGGGATGAACTGGAACGGAGATTGTGCCCCAGACCTTCTCGACGAACATCAGTGTCTGTCCTCATAAATGCTACAGAACGAATGGGCACAAATTCCCACAGAAACTCCAAAATCTTGTAGAAAGCCTTCCAAGAAGAGTGGAAGCTGTTAGAGCTGCAAAAGGGGGACCAACTCCAGATTAAAGTCTATATATTTGAATGCAATATCATTAAAATCCCTGTTGGTGGAATAGTCAGGCGTCCCAGTACCTTTGGCCATGTAGCGTATCAATATGATCGTTCCACCTTAAACGGCACAGCCCTGGCAACACAGTTTAAGGTGGAATGGAAAATTGGAATCACGAGGCGGTAAATTAGAACCTCGTGTTCATTTCTGCACTTATCTAAAAGCACAAAAACATTGCGGTTAAAAGCAGTAAAACAATCTAGATCTAAGGAAACCCCACCATGAAAATAATTTGTTCACGGTCAGAGACGCTGCAGTGGACGCCCACTTTGGGCTTCAACTGCTAACAGCCGGTTTACAGGGAGATACACTATATGGACAAAAGTATTGAGACGCCTGACCATTCCACCAACAGGGACTTAAATGACATTACATTCAAATACATAGATTTAATATAGAGTTAGTTTACTCTTTGCAGCTAGAACAGCTTCCACTCTTCTTGGAAGGCTTTCCATAAGATTTTGGAGATTCTGTGGGAAATGTTGTGCCCATTCATTCTGTAGAGCATTTAAGAGGTCAGACACTGAGGCTGACCGGGAATCTAGCTCGCAATCCCCGTTCCAGTTTATCCTGACTCGGTGTGGACCAGTCAAGCATCCAACCATGTCGTTGTGGAGCTTGCTTTGTGCACTGGAGCAGCTGTCATGCTGGAAAAGAAAAGGTTATTCCCAAAAACTGTGTCGTCAGAGCTGTCCAAAGTGTTCCTGGTATGATGAAGCATTACGATTACCCTTAACTGGAAGTAAAGAGGGCATCTGCATTCAAGAATTAAGAGGTGTCTAGATACTTTTGTCCACATTGTGTAATGGTTAGCTGAAGCAGTGGTGCTCATCATGGCTAACAGAGGTTGTGGGGGTCTAAATGTAAACAGTACCTGCAACGCCTCCCGCAGTTTATTCGGGGTCCCTCAGCTCATCCTTCGAGACACTCCGTTTACGGTTCACGTCCAAAACACAAAGTAATATCTTCCTGCTGCCAAGTTTAGTACAAACTTGTGCTTCCATTGCTCCGAGGATTAGCCTCCTCCAGTGGCAGAGCCTGTAATCCCCCTCCACACACAGTAACCGTGTTCATCCACTTAAAGAGACCCTCCACTGCAGAACACACGAAAACCAACACGTTTACAACATTATTAATACAGCAAGGATCCATAGATATGTAATAAAAGCAGTAATACCATAGAAATTGACGAGTGTAGTTTTTGAAATATCCCACCTGGAAGACACGGCTACCCATTGTTTTTATTTTACTATGTGGACAAATGTATCGGGACGCACCCATTCATTAATTAAGGCTGTAATAGCCTAGAAATTGACTTAAAACACGTACATGGAAGACAAAGCTACTTTTCATGTTTCTATATTACTATGTGGACATAGTATTGGGGCATATCTTAATTGTTGAATTCAGGTCTTTTAATCATACCGATTGCCACAGCCGTACAAAACCAAGCATACCAACACAAGAGTTTGATGTAACACTGATCAAAACACTGTTTCAATATGTGCTGTTCACCCCCTGGACCACACTGATCATATATTCATGCTTCACTGGCTGTTTTGAATTTTTTGGCTTCTGATGTTACAAGTAAACTCCATGTTAAGTCTTTTAAAAAATGTCTAGTTGCCTGTTCTGTGTAAAAGAGAAAATGGTACATTTAGAAACACTACCAATGTTAACTTACCACATCAATCTATTAAAAAAAGCAAGGAAAATTCAGTTGTCCTTAAGGACAATTTGTGTAAGAAACTGTAGTTCCTCCCTTTTAACAGTAGATGTCGGTAAAACTGTCTCCTAATAAAAGCTATTTTCGATTGGTGCCATTCAAATACATACAGTAAAAATAGGGGAGCCTCCACGTTTATACCCTTCATATACCATCCCATGGGCGTGGTAGTAGCCTTGTGGGTAAAACACTTGCCTGTCAACCCAGTGACCACCAAGTTGTAGGTTCAAACCACCACTTCTTACTATTGTGTGCTTGAGCAAGAGATGTAGCCCTTAGTTCAGGGGTGTCCAACTCCGGTCCCGGCGCAGTTTGATGGAAACCAGCACAGTTTGATAGTAGTTCTCCTCAAACACATTCACTAAACCTGACAATTAACTGGTGAGGTGAACCAGGTGTTTCTGAGCAGAGAAATCACCAAAACGTGCCAGACCACCGCCCTCCAGGCCTGGAGTTCCACACCCTTGTTCTAAACCATGCTGTTCCTACAAGTTAGCACCACAAACTCCAGCAGCCTAAAGGCCAGGCTGTGGTCCCTCTCTCTCTTTTAGATGAGCTCCCTTGAGGTTTGAAGTGTGTTCATCACGTTTGCCTCACAAGCAGGAGAGTGGGGTTTGATTCTGGACTCAGGCAGCTCACCACACTAGTGCAATAAGAGTCCTTGGGCAAGACTCCTAACACTACATTCGCCCACACATTTAAGTCGCTTTTGATAAAAGCATCTGCCAAATGCTGTAAATGCAATGCAAAGGTTCAGGACTGACTGGCCTGTAACATATTCTTCATTCTACATTCATTTCTGGAGCTCGAATGCAGGTGACATGACGTAAGTTTCAGCGCCTTGTCTGCTGAAAACACCCCCTCGGTGGAGCTGGACTGACAGCTGTCAGCACATTCAGGCCACTGCATATCCACAGGCCAGAATATGATGAGGTGCTCACAGCGATTCATTACTTTCGGTCAGTAAACAGATCTACTGCTCCAGATCTGAGTCTGAACATACAGAACTGGGCGAAAGTCTTGTCTGAGAAGCTGATATCATTATTTATCTGGACAATAAGCACTAAAAACTGTAATGTTGTAATTAATACAAATAAATATGAATCCAGTAAAATGTAATTTTTCATCTGTCAGTGTATTATCTTGACCTGAGCTCTCTTGAAGGAAAACCACTATTTACATTTGCCATGCAAAATAAAATCTTATTTGATACTGGAATTTAAAGGCCCATTTCACACCAAAAAAACTAATTTTCATTGATTTTAAATAAAAAAGGGTTAGATGTAGTATGTTTGGTTCATAATGTGCATTCACTCCCCTGCCTGTACCATCCAAGAATAGGGATAAAGCTGCTGACAATTTTTGGGTCATTGCTTTTGTGATGTCAGAAAAAAAAAAACCATTTACATTCATTTGCTTGTTCAACCTACAGCACCTTAGCCACTTACATTCATATGGAAGTGCCGTATTCCAGCCTGTGCTTTTTTATAATACAGGGCAGCCAATCACCATGATGAAGGCACAGTTACAACAAAGAGATAAGATAAGATAAGAAAGAGGGAAATTCTTTTATCATTAGCATCCTTAGTGCAACTGAAGAATAAAAGATAAGAAGACAACAGAGAATAAACAATAAAAAACAGTGCAACACAATTACAGAACATTATTGTAACAAAATAACTAATGCTGACATTGCTGTGTGTAATGGTTATGAAAGTGAATCCAGTAAAATAGATGTGGAGGTGCTGATCTGATGGCCTAATAAGGAGGCCTCCATGGGGTGGGAGGGACTGTCCATGATGCAGAGAAGCTTCTTCAGCAGTTCATACAACTCCACTAGCGTCTCCGGTTTAATATCCAGAACGGAACCAGCCTTTTTGATTAACTTCAAAGATGGAAAAATGGATGAATTCTGACTATTTTTGCCAATACAAATGTCACTGTGTGCCTAAAGGAAAACTGGACACCTTAACAAATCCATGCAATACCTTTTAAATAATCGTGTTTTTATAAACTATTGTTATTATATGGAGGTCAAGCTCCTAATTTTCGCCCATTTTCAAAGGCCTTTTTTCAGACTCAACAGAGAAATTGTTATAATAAATGTTTCTATGGGTGCAGAAATGTTTCATGCAAAATCCATTTTCTCCCATTGGTTAAAGGGGACCTATTTTGCAAAACTCACTTTTTAAAAAAAAACAAGTTATAATAGGTCTATGGGCTACAAAACATGTTCATGAAGTTCTTTGAACAAAATCACTCTGACATAAAGAGATATCACCAGGTTTATTATTCACAGTTTCAGTCCTGTTCAGGGCTCTGTCCCTTTCCTGCAAATAAGCTGTTGCTGACCACGCCACACCATCCCATGCTCCACCCAACCTTGATACATCCGACTATTGCTGCTCGTAACAAAATGAAACTGCGGAAAGTCATTATTTGAAAGTACTTACATCTCCCTCATCTGCTGACTTGTCACAGACATAGTACAGATCCCCCATGACGCTGAAGTTAGCTCCTTATTCACAGCTCCTTATTCGAATTTTTTTCTTAAATACTTAAGGTGGAACTTTTTAAGGTGGAACGGAACCGATTGTTGCTGGGACACGGCCATCGAAAATGAAATGGAGCCACGCAGTCCTTCTGTTTTCTTTGTTTGGGAGAAAGTGAAGGGATTTGTGCTGTTCTTTGCAGCAACAATACAACACTTCATGAGTGACCTGCCTTTGCCTGTAGCCGTAGCGCTCTTGCTAAGCTCGTAAAACTAGCAGACAAAATCTTCAACTAATCTAGTAGGTGGGGTCTCGACAGATGAGGGGCGGTTCTATGCAAATTGTCCCAGTGGGACGTCACACTGGGCCCTCTGTCTAAACAGCTCATTTTAAAAGGGACCCAAACTGTGAAGAATAAACCTGGTGATATCTCTTTGTGAGAATTATTGTTCAAAGAACTTCATTAACATGTTTTGTATAGCCCATAGACCTATTATAACTAAAGTGAGTTTTGCATAATATGTCCCCTTTAACAAACTGATCAGGAAAGCTGGCTCTGTGGTGGGTGAGGAACTGGGCAACATGGAAACTGTGGCTGAAAGGAGAACATTGTCCAGACTTCAGTCCATCGTGCACAATGTAGATCACCCACTCCACAACGTGGTGAACGAACTGAGAAGTACTTTTAGCCACAGACTCACTGGCTTAAAGTGCTCCACTGAACGCCACAGAAAATCCTTCCTTCCCACCGACTCTACAACTCCTCCCTCAGTCACACACCCATACAGTAATCTGTGCAATAGCCTGCTGATGCTTGCTGTATATTTATTAGGTGTTAAATCATTGGGGGCTTATCATTGTGTGAAAGACTATGTGCATAAATTTTTGCTATGATGTGCAACAGTCTACTATGTTCAATATTGTGCAATGTTTGCACCAGGTGCTAAAACATTAATACGTGCAATATCATATGTTGTTCTTTAAATGGGTGCTAAATTGCGATCAATCATCTTATGTGCAATAGTCTTCATGTGTAATATTACTACTTGGTCAATATTACTTTTCACTACTTAATATTACTACTGTTTTTCTAAAAGTGCTAAAGTTCTAAAATAACTTATTCCAAACTACCATTTGTGTCAATAGTTTTTCACTCAGCTGCGTTACTTATAGATATTTATATATTGATATAGTTATATTTTACTAAGCATTTCTGTATGTAGCATAGTCTATTTATATTGTGGTTGTTTTCTTCTTTTTTTTTTTTAGATTTTTATTTAGATTTTATTTAGACTTGTGTCTCTCTGTGTTTTTGTGTGTTGTGGCAGTCATCACAAATTCCTTCGGGATCAGTAAAATTTTCTGATTCTGATTCAGTTATGATGTTGAACTCTAGTGGAATGACTGTTTGTCTCTCTATAGGAAATGCTCTGATTAAGTGTGGAGAGACTGAGAGTCAGATTGGAGGAGCCGAGAGGGAATTTATCCAGAGCTCGGCTATAAATTTCCTCACGCCTTTCAGGAATTTTCTGGAGGGTGATTTCAAAACTATATTGGTAAGTTAAGGCTTAAAGTAGTATATGTGGGAACTTCAGATCAGTTTTCATTACATTTTGCAGCACCTCAAAGTCTGTGGCTTGAAATACACTCACAGATAAGCTTTACTTGACATGTAAGCTTGGTCGCATATTTTCAGTATTGTTGGATCAGGAGTAGCCATTGCTACTGAATTCTCCTCCCATGTGAGGAAAGGAAATACGCTTCTAATACAAATCAATTTTTTTCATCTGCCTGATCAGGTTTTCTCTGCCTTGGCAGGGCAAGGTTTACCTTCACTCATCCTTCAAACCTGATGGCAAAACAGCAAGGCTGCACAACTACTGTATACCAATTTATTTCTACATCTCAGACAAAGACACAGTGGAGTGGGAAAAATGTGCAGTTAAACGCTCGCGACAGCTAGCACGCGCAAAAGTAGTAACGCCTTTTTCGAGCTGCACACCGCACAACAGGAAAGAATCCTGGTGGAAAGAAATTACAAATGCGGTGACATTTCATATCATCAATGATATGGTGCCCATTTATACAGTGGAAAAAGACTGGTTCATCCAGATGTTAAAAACAATCGAAATGAATTTCCAAACCTCTGAAATACAGCAGAGGCTGTTGACAGGCTTGTATTCCTTGCCAAAAAACCTTTTAAACAACTGGATTTACACATCATCGTACACTTCATTAGTTGGCAGATGTTTTAGAAGTTATTTCCAAAGCTATACAATGTTTTTTTTTCCCAAAAAAAAGTTGCTTTAAATTTGCATGTTATTAAAAATTATATTTTCTAAAACCAAGAGTTTCCTCCCATTAGGCTGTTTGTTTATTTATTTAAGTTGTTAACTTGAGTTATTTTTTTGTACTTAACCAGTTAAATCCAGTTTTGTCTCTACACTGTTAATTATAGCAAAGCTTACTTGAGTGAGGTCATTTTAATAAATAAAGAAATTGTATTCTTTTTCTTACTTTTTTTTTCTTTTAAAGTTTATTTACAATGTTTGTGATTTTATTCACCAAAAAAAGATTTTTTTTATTAATAGATTGTTTATATGCCCTTGGGATTAAGAGGTTGTTTATATGTACAAATGATAAAATATATGTGTAGATAATATAAAATCTGTAAATGACCGCAGATCTGATTGTCTGCTCACTGAAACTTATTCTGCTGTAGGCAGAGTAGGTGGATTTATGTGCAAGTATGTTATTTTTTGTGACATCACAGAACAGTGAATAGTGTTTTTTGCAGGTAAAATTGTATAAATGGACTTTAATGACTGGATAAGTTTTTTTCTAATCTAGTATCTATCAGACTGAAACAATGTCTTTTTCTTTTAACAGAAAGAACGAAAGCTGCTGCAGAACAAACGACTGGATCTTGATGCTGCCAAGACAAAGCTAAAGAAGGCAAAAGTGGCAGAGGCCAGAGCTGCAGTGAGTTACTTGGCATTTTATTTTTATCCAAGGTTTCAGATTTCTTATCGGACCTAACTCTGTGTTTAGACAAGCAGTTTGCATGGTCAGACAACTGTATGGTATATAAGTGTGGTCATAATCAAAATGGAAAAAAGAAAAAGGGCATACCTATTGAATATCTGAAAATCTGGCTCTAAACACCAAGTGTATTGGTGTGTCTCAAATCGCACACTTGCACACTTCGAACACTATGTTTTAGTACATAGTGCGTTCACACTGACAACCAAGCTAAAACTCTGCTCTCAAACTAAACGGACGCCATTTTGACTACATAGCGGAAAGGGGGAGGGTTACAATTAGGTGTTAATAAAAAAAAACAAACATGTAGGTTACGTACTGATCTCATGTTCAGCCAATAGGAGGAGGATCCTGTGTCGATGTTGGATGCGACGTAGTTTCCACGTGGGGTGTAGTAGGGGGTAAACAAAAGCAAATAAAAGCATGAGGAAA
>JBBPCY010073631.1:0-10184 GCA_037974405.1 Brachyalestes nurse | reverse complement strand
GTCCCCACACACTGCTCCCCGGGCGCTGTGTTCCTGGCTGCCCGCTGCTTCACTTGGTGAATGGGTTAAACGCAGAGAAAGAATTTCACACTGTTCACACTCTGTGGTGTAGTGTGCTCATGTATTACAAATGGACAATGTACACAAATACCCTGTAATTCAATCGTTGCATTACTACTATTTACCACTACTTAACCATACAGCTGAAATCACAAGATTATATTGCTTTCTGAGTTTATAACATATTAGAAAGTGTGAATGTTTGAATGGCTCCCAGTGATGACACTTCATTCAATGACCTTTATGCTTGGAGACGGCTGATAGTTGTGTGCCAGTGACTCAGATTATTAGTCTTAATCGATACCATTTCCTGTTCTTATGCCCAACCTGCATTTAAAAGGCTCATACATTTGTTCCACACATAGAAGCATTGGCTGAGTAACAGAGCTGCCATTAGGACACACTAACTAAAAGATAGCCAAAACAAAAATCATGCTGTTTTAACATCCCTAAACTCGACTGATAGCTTCCTGCCTGCTAAGATGGTGTTGTTTCCCTCTAATTGTGTGCTGATGAACAGTGCTATTGAGCACCTTCCTATGGTCACTCAATAGGTTTTTGGCAGAGGACTTGGAAGCAGATGTAGAAAACATATTGATTGCGAGCAGAAGGTGCCGACAGCCATGCATCTGTCAAATGATGTGTCTGAGGCTTGGCAGGGGCATTGAAATAA
Organism: Brachyalestes nurse; assembly: GCA_037974405.1. Lineage (NCBI taxonomy): Eukaryota > Metazoa > Chordata > Actinopteri > Characiformes > Alestidae > Brachyalestes > Brachyalestes nurse. The sequence continues at coordinate 9,451 of JBBPCY010073631.1, read as the reverse complement.
ATTTAAAAAAAAAAGATGCCCAGCTTTCGTCTACTTAGGTGAACTCAAAGAATCACTTAATGTGTGATTTATAGCTTTTCAGTCCGGACTTTGCACCACCTCGGGTTCTCACCGTATACATTTCTGAGAACGTCCTTTTCTGGATGGACTTTGAATGTTCTTTTTTTTCTGTAAAACACAATATTTAGCTCGAATATGCCTTGAATAAATCAAAATTAGATACATAGGTGCTTTGCTACATTGTGTAGGTACCAGGCCTCATTAGTTATTATATAAAAGTCTAACTGATAATCAGTCTCAGATATAATGTACAGATATAAAATAACTAACGTTCTTCTTTCCAACAAGGATGGAAGGACTTTTTTTTTCCTTTAAACAAAACATTTACAGGCAAGCAGCTTGAATATACCTTGAATATATTGAATATTTCGAAATGAGATATATAGGTGCTCTGCTACTTTGTGTAGGTAACATGCTTTTATAAGTTATTAGATAAAGAAGTATAATTGATGAATAAATCTCAGATATAATGTACAAATATAAAAACCTCTTATTTAATAAGTAGTGGTAATGATTTGCATTCTAAAGGTTACACAGAAAATGTGAAGTCTGTTATATGGAACTTGGCGACAAATCAAGGCCTAATCTTGGTGAAAGTAAATGAAACTCAGTGTATTCTAAGACATGAATGATATGATTTGCAAACATTAGTATATTACAAAGTATGTAAGTATATATGCAAGTGTGTGTGCAGTGAGAGACAAAGAGAATGGCTGGGACTTAATGGTAAACATGGTACTCACAGGTGTTTTGTGAAGGCGATTACATAAGAGATACAAAAATGTGAGGAATATGCTCATTTGTTCTCTGGCTAAAGACAAAGGTGCCCGTTCCCAACATGGCAACCACGGTGGTGTGTGAATGAACTGAGCTGTATAATAAGACCAGCTGACTGGTCGTTTGGTCTTTGCTAGAACAAAAGAAAGTGGCAGAGTTATAAAAAGTGAACCAATTTGGCCTTTAAGTAAAGCTAATGGTGTGCTTTGACTTTCTATTGAAGGGTAATGCTGTGATTTTTGTATTTTTTTTACATCATTTAATTTCTTACAATAAGAGGTATAAAGAGCTCCAACTCATGTGATACAAATTTTTTACGAATCAGAATCAGAAAACTTTATGGATCCTGGAGGAAATTGCTTGTGTGATGACTGCAAGACACAAAGACAAGAACGATATAAAATAAAAAGTCTAAATAAAATCTAAATTAAAATCTGTAGGAGAAAAAAACCCAATATGAAAATACTCTATGCTTTATACAGAAATGCTGGATATAAATACTATAGATATGTAACACAGTTGAGTGAAACCTACTGACACAAATGATAGTTTGGAGTAAGTTATTGCACTTAGTAGAGAATCCAGTAGTAATATTAAGTAATTCAAAGTAATATTGATGTAAGTAGCGATATTGTACATAAGACACCTGTGCAATCAGTATCTAAAGTCTGTCCTGTGTAGAAGTTTGTAAGGGAAAATGTAATTCTGCTTATTTGGGGAAAGACTTTATCAGTTGCTGCTGGGAAGTGTCAATTCTGGTTTTGCTGAAACCAGAATGGGTTTCAAATGAAGGACTTGGTTGCTAATCTTCCATCAGACCTCAAGACTTTGTTGTTGAATTGTTTTGAGGTTGATCAGATGTTTACACTTAAACTTGACCTAAATGACTGAAAATTAGACCTATTACAGCTGCCCCATATATTTAAAAGACCTAGTACATAGTCTCTACATAGTACAGACAAATAAGACCTCCTGTAGGAGAATCCACTCAATTGAAAGCAGTTCTTTAAAGTGGCTTGGGGAGAATTATTACCTTGAGAGCAGCCCCCACCCCATTCTTCTTCAATAAATTGTGCATCTCTAGTGTTCTAGTGGTTGTGCCCCCTTTTGGACGGTATTTGCCTTAAAGCTAATACGATCCAGATGACTTAAAGCATGTTTTTGTAGGCGAGACAACCGCTTGAAACCCTCATGTCAACAGAGCAGCCTGTGGTTTTCACTGATGGCTTCTCGAGGCACCCGGGCTATGCTGACCAGTCTGGAAAATGAATCCAAAGCTTTAAAAAAGAAGCACAAGTTGAGCTCCAGAAGCAAACATTGAACAATGGACTCCTTCCTAATGCGTTTAGTGTGTGGTTTGCTTCTCAGTGTAAACACCTTTTGTATTTGACTGAGCTTTTATTGGAGAGAGACTGGGAGCTATCAGTAATTAACATAAGAACAGCTCCATCACTGATTAAGGATTTAATGGTCTTATTAAAAAGATGAAAACATTTTTACTGCTTTGCATTTCTGGGGTCTCTTTGAAACTGCGTAACTATGTGTTTTGGTTCAGTTATCTGTATTTACAAAAGGAGTTAAAAAAAAATGTTTCACACAGAGTGAGAGAGAAGGAGAGAGAGAGTGTGTATTTTCTTTTGATCCCAGGAGATTTAGTTGAGATTCGCTGTAACATCACTGCAAGAGATGGCTCTACATGCTTCATCTTCCTTCCGCACAGACAGTCAGTGTTTCAGAGGACACACCCCACGAGAGCCAACAAAGCAGCTCTCTTTGGGAGAAGCAGAAAACAGACCTCCCAGTTCTTTTCTTGAATTCATTCCATGCAATGTGTGTGAAATCTATAAATAGACGCTCTTAAAGTAGTAATGTGTCACAAGCAGGAACATTTTAGACTACTTATCCCTTTCATCTGGGCTTCATTTGCACATGATGAGGTCCCAGAACATGGAGTAGTGATGGATCTGGCAGGTCAATGGGGCAGGATTTAAAAACTGAAAAGTGTGTTGATGGGGTTCTCAAATATTCTCTCCTAAAATCCAAACAGATAGTTTCTTATAAGTGAGTTAGTCAGTAATTGGCGTCACAAGCCGGTGGTTTCTTTCAGCTCTGCAGAAGGATAAACAGTCACATCAATAGTGATGCATTTGAAAGTGATAACTAGTGTTATTTCTGTCACTGGGTCCCTCTCCCCAAAAGAGGAGTCGAAAGAGACAGGGTATGCGTATGGAGAGGGGGGATTACACTAAAATATGTTACACTGAAATAACACTAAATAAGACACTAAAATAAGTTATTAAACTATTTAACAGCATATATATAGTCAGTTAGGTGAAGATTTTGAAAGATTTTGAAACCCAAATCTGCATCTATTTTGGCATTTTGGGTCACCAACACAACTGACTGTTGAACACTGATTAAGTGGTGCCAGTCTAACATTGACCAGTGATGCTCTGAGCAGTGGTACCAATCAAATATTGTCTGGTACCAATCAATTATTAAAGAGATACTTATATAAGTATCATTCTAAAAGAAATATTGTTATTGTTTTTTTAGTTACTTTATTACTAATAATTTGGACAGTTCAGCCAGATAATAACAAGAAAACATAATCTGAAGGACATTTAAATCAGTAAATACAGAGAATTATTTCAGAAGAGTTAAAAAGTAATAGGAGCAGAATGTAAAACATGTAACAAATAAGAGGAACATCATGAAAAAACTATTAAATAAATGCAGTGCAATACAATTTTATGACAGAAGGAGATGACAGTCATGAGAATATGGGCCAATTTGATATGTTATGGGTATAACATCATACTCAGTAGTTTGAATGCCTGTTATGATGGATTTGATGTGAGTTATAAGGTAAAGTGAAGTAATATTAAACAAACAGGCATATTCAGTGAAACAGAATACATTTTCACAAAGAAGGCAGACAGGGACAAGTATGTGTGTCCTCTGGTCACTGTGTGACAATTAGTTGAGTGTGCTTGTCTTTAGATCAGAAGGAAAATCTTATTAATTCAGTGTGCACATGTTTGCAGTGGAGATAGCACCAAGTGTCCAGAAGTTTCACATGTGTCTTCATCTTGCAAGAGTAGAAGCTGAGAATGAATCAGAAATTCAAACAAAAGGTAACTCAGAAGTCAGATTCTATAAAGTAAAGTGCCACAGCACACAGTGTGAAAATTTTCTCTGCATTTAACCCATTCACCAAGTAACGCAGCGAACAGCCAGGAACACAGTGCCTGAGGGTCAGGAGTACCTCAGTTGTGCCACTTCCAGTCATGGGATTTGAACCCACGGCCTTCTGAACACCCTAACCCCCAAGCCACCAGCCGTCCCATAGATTCACTTTAAAAACAACAAAAAAGGACCCTCCACAAGGAACCTTTCATATTTCAAGAAACATTTAAAGATGGGTAATGATTTCTTTAAGAAACTTTAACAGAAATGTTGTTTTTGCTTTGGGATCTCTCAAAGAATCCATACAAAACAAACGTTTTTGAAGCACTCTTCTGATAGTGAGGCAGTCTAAGGAACCTTTTGTATTTAGAGTGTGGTGAAGAATGTGTCCTGCAGAATGGGAAGTGTCCATTTTCCCACCTCTTCTTGTACTGCTAATTGGTTAGTTCAGCAGAGGGACGTTGTACCACTTCACACCTCTCAGGAACTACTCCTTAGAGGGAGCTTTCTTTGGATGGTGTTTATAACACATCCTTTCAAGAAGGATTTTACCACACATTTGACATTCACCCTGACTCTGTTATAGCAAAAGGATAAGTATGCATTCTTATACAAATTCGTATAACAATTGCTGATTTAAAATTTGTTTCTTCAAAGACAGTTTTACCAAGTCACCATATTAGAAATGTAAAATTAATTAATGTTTCCTATGATCAAATCATAATATGCTAATAACAAAACCTTTCTATAAATTGGCTAGTTATGTAGTTTTCAGTTGGTTATGTTTGCAACATCATGCCATGGAATGATGTAATATATCAGAATCAGAATCAGAAAAAAATATTATTGCTCCCAGAAGAAGTTGCTTATGGTTCGACTACACAGACAAAGTGACGAAATAAATAAATCCCATAAAAATCTGTAGAAAAACCACAATACACTATGATATCTACACAAATACCGGGTATAAATATTATAGATAAGTAACTTACAGTTACGTGAATTACTAATAACACAAATGGTAGTTAGGAGTGTGTTACTGCACATAGTAGAGATCAGAAGTATATGAGTGACATTGACATGAATGATGATGCTAAGACTGTTGCACATAATAATAAGTTATAATACTGATGCTAATCTTATCAGTATTGTGGACGATCAGCTCCTGAAGAGGAAAAATGGGAAAGCATGAGTATCTGAGCAACCATGACAAGGGCTACATTGTGATATATAGATGACTGGGTCTCCAAAACAGCAGATCTTGTAGGGCATTCCCAGTATGCAGTGGTTAGTACCTACCAAAAGTGGTCCAATGAAAGACAACCGGTGAACCAGCAACAGGGTCACCTAAGGCTCATTCATGCGTGTGAGGAGTGACAGAAGAGCTACTGTAGCACAAATTGCTGAAAAAGTAACTTTTAGCTATGATAGGTGTCGCAGCACACAGTGCATCACAGCTTAAATCAGGCTGCACAGACACAGACAAAAGAGCCTACTGTGGAACTTGCCATGGAGTAATGGATAAAGATGGCTTGGTTGGTCAGCGTTTGGTGGATTGTTAACCAGTACATATCAGAAATACAGGGGTTCCTTGGGTTATGACAGTCTTGACGTACGATGTTTCGAGTTTACGACACTCACTCCCATAACTAGTTTGGTTTCAAGTGGCGGAATAATACGCAGAACATGCAAAACAGGCAGAATACACAGTAATGCAGCATATGAGTGAGGGAGTTGGCGTCCCCAGCTTACTTACACCATTTTGTTAAAAGCGTTTTACACTCATTTTTTTCTGTTACTACAGTACAGTGTACAAGTATACAAGTATATGTATGTCCTTTTCCTTTTTCTATGGTTGTGTTCTAGATTATGATTTTACAACCGTGTTGGGCTAGGGTGTTTCTCAACTAACATCAAAATTGTAGTTTGGGGACCCCCTGTACCCCACAAGCCAATATGGAGATGCCGAGACCCCATTGTACAGCCAACACAGCCCCTGTTAAAATCCCTCAGATCTTCACGCTTGCCAATTTTATTCTTATTCCAACACATCAACTTCAAGAACTAACTCTTTAGTTGCTGTCTAATATGTCCCACCCCTTGACAGATGCCATTGTAAAGAGATAATGAACGTTATTCACTTCACCTGTCAGTGGTTTTAATGTTTTGACGATCAGTACAGGTAAAAAAGATGGCCACTTTATCACTTTATGCTGAGTTCTTTTTTGCTGGAAGAAGCTTTTTCATATTAAAACATGAGCTAAACTTTTGTTGCTTTGGCAATTCGATCATGCTGAAAGTTAGAATAGGAAAGGTGTCTGCCAGATAGAGGGATAATAAAATACCTTTTAAACATCTTTTGCCAAGTCCGGTATGGTCAACAAGAGTGTTATTGCAATTTTAGAGAAGCTGCAGCCCTGGGTGAATTTCAGTGTAATGGAATAAGATAGTAAATCAGGTTCACGCTGTTGAATTTGTGAGGAGAGGCAAAACATCGTCTCCATCAAGAAAAGGCTTCAAAGCAAACGACTTCCATCCTTTCATTAAATTATGCCTTCCAGGTCTGATGTAATGTATAACATAGCAGCATCAACAGCAGTCTCAGGAGTTTCAGCCACCATTATGGTTTCTTTGCAGGTTTCGTCTTTAAAAGTTCCAACTCAGTCATGCTTGTAGCTCTCCAAAACATACTGAACACGCTAAATGGATAGAAAAAAATCAAAAGGAACCTTAGGATAACGGGTAAAAAATAGTGAAGGGCACAAAATGTATATTGACTGGGTTGATGTGAGGATCTGGGAACAGGGAGGTTGTTTTCTTTTTTGTCCCAGAAGCTCTCCTTGAGATGGTCCCTGGTATTTAATGCCAGGCCGGGACAAGATTGACGAAAATGCCGAGTACAACCACAATGCAAACAAACATCCCCCCATAAGAGCCCCTCTCTCCTGAAGTGAGAGGCGAGTACTTGTTGGGAGCTCAGAGTTGCATGTGGCACTTAATTCGATGGGCTCCCTGGGTGCACAAGCCCTCTGCTCCCTATGCTGCCCACAAATGTGGTTATCAAGTTTCACAGTCAGCTTGTTGAGGGACTCGAGATTCCGTTGGGTTGCGGGTTGTAAGCTCTTCCTTGATCACCTCTGCCAGACCCTGCTGATAAGTGTCCATAAGTGGCTCAGAGTAACAACCAATCTCAGCTGCTTGCCTTCAGAATTTGATGGCATAATCAGCCTCGTTGCAATTGCCCTGCTGAAGGCAAAAAAAACAGCTATCCAAGGATGTTGTGTTGGCAGGAGTTGGCTTCATGGTGGCTTCATGAGACTAAAAAGAAAAAAAGTGCCCCATTCATTTTAAAAGTGATGGCGCCACTTGTTAGAAAATACTGAGTTGTATATTTAGATAACAATCCAGTCCCCTTTTCTGAACTGTACATCATCAGCTGTGAAATATGCTCAGTTGTTGCCTTTCAGCCTTTGTTGGAATCTCTGCTTCCACTGCCAATAGATACAGTTTGGAATCGCTACATAAACACAAGCGAGAACCAAGAAGCAAATGTATTATCATTTATTTATTTATTCTAACTGAAGATTGAAAATACATGGTTTTATTCCTCCTCTTTAGACTGTACATTCCCATGAATGCAAAAGGTGAACCTAGTTCAGGTGAAGAGACTGTCAAAATAAATTCAGGAGAAGAACCTCACAAGATGCATTAATTAACCTACACATGCTATGCCTCGTCTTCACAGACCATTAGACCATTGGCAAACATGCTGAAGCTAATGAGATTCTGTAATGATCTTCATAATCTACATAATGTTGAAGTTTCTGTGTAAAACAGGTTGGAAACGAGGACAGTTTTCTAACTTTAGCACAAGTACAAACTACACCTGATTTCACCTAACAGTGGGGCTTTTTTCCATGAATAAGAAATAAAAATCAATCAAATGTATAACATGGTCTAAATGTAGGTATTTTGAAAATAAAATGGCTGAGCAGTGAAATGGTGTGGTCCAAGGTGTAGTCCGATCCATGGAGGTCCCACCTCACAACTTGCCGGAGTTGTTGCTAACATTTTTGTGCCAGAACCCACAGCACAACTTGTGGAGTCCATGCCTTGATGGATCGGAGCTGCTTTGGTGGCATAAAGGGTCTTAGACAATATTAGGCAGGGGGTTCTGCACAATGTTATGACTGATCGGTGTGCATCAACTAACTTTAGTATTTCATACAAAAGAGTTAAACATTTCATCATGGGGCTGGTAGTAGCCTAGTGGGTAAAACACTTGCCTGTGAACCTGATTGCCACAAGGTTGCAGGTTCAAATCCCGACTTTCTTCCACTGTGTCCTTGAGCGAACAATGAACCCTCAGTGTCTCCAGGGGAACTGTCCCTGTAACTAATGATTGTAAGTCGCTCTGGATAAGAGCGTCAGTCAAATGTCCCCTTTATCATGGTCATGATCCAAATGAGCTGGATTTCACGAAGTCCATTAAAGTAGTAGCATTTTCACAAGTAAGAACACTTTGAATATGAGAAATCTGTATCTCTGTTTAAAAAAACATCCAACCAGTTTGTTCTCCTGTCTTTTTTTTATTTTATTTTTTTACTTTGTGCTGGAGCAGTAGGAAGGTAGATTTGTCGCGTGGTGTGATGTTGGATGTGACTGAGCTGTCAGTCTGTCTGGCACTGTGCTTAATGGAGATTAGATCCATTACACAGATTGCTTTTGACCTTGTCAAGATCTGTTGAAGATGCTTTGGTACTGTCTGCCGTGTCTTTCCTCATTTGATTAGGCCCACAGTATAGTTGAACTACCTTCACGCAGCTAACATGCCATTTACAGTATGTCAGTTAGACTGTTCAGTAATTATAATGTAGTAAAGTGTTAATTAGCTTCTGTGTCAAACTCTCATACAAACAGGAAGATGGGAGAAGTTTCTTTCAAAGCATTAAGCAACAATATCAATTGTTCTTCACTCAAAACCCGCACATTAATAATGTCACAAATTCATTACACAGATCAGCCTAAATGATGATGTATTGTGTTATAAACAAACGTCGTCTTATTACAGTCCATGTCAGTACAGATTGCGCAGAGACATTTGATGAAGACTTCTACTGTTCAAATTAAGTTAAAAAGATAAGATCTGATTGACAACATAATGCTGTCATTGTAGAGCATTATACTGCTCAAACACGTACACCAAACGAATAAAAGGACACACCTGTTTTTCAGAATTTTGGCTAGGCCCCTTACTTCCAGTGAAGAGCTTAATCCTAATGCTTCATACCAAGACATTTTGGACAACGCCATGCTTCCAAATTTGTGGACACAGTTTAGGGAAGAAGCTTTTCTATTCCAGCATGACTGTGTCCCAGTACACAGCTCCATAAAGACATGGCTGGAGGAGTTCAGTGTGGAAGAA
>JBBPCY010073630.1:0-10184 GCA_037974405.1 Brachyalestes nurse | reverse complement strand
GACTATTGAGCACTATTGTACGTCGCTCTGGATAAGGGCGTCAGCTAAATGCCGTAAATGTAAATGTAAATGTAAGTGAAGCCGCAGCCCGTCAGGATCAGAGCGTCCCGCGAAGGGTCGGCCCCTTACCGACACAATCACACGCTTGTTCTTCTAAAACTTTGTTTATATTATTATCATTGGTGTGACTGCGGAAGCATATACGGGAGAGCAAGTATTCTGAAGTCAAGTGGCCCCTTATATTCACATGTGAACACACCGCAGCACACTGTGAAATCCTCTCTCTGCATTTAACCCATTTACCAAGTGAGGCAGCGGGCAGACATGAACACGGCGCCCGGGGAGCAGTGTGTGGGGGCGATACCTTATGGGATTCAAACCCATGACTCTGATCACAGGACCAACACCCTAACCACCAGGACACCAGCTTCTTCAGCTGCCGGTCTGGTGGTTCTGTTATCCTCCACCCACTCACTCACTGCTTCCCTGGCGCCCCCTGTTGGTGGCAGCGGACTGCTTCACTTGGTGAATTGGTTAAATGGGTAAAACACAGAGAAAGAAGTTCTCACTGTGTGCTCTGCTGTGCTCACGTGTGACTATAATGGTGGCCTTTACTTACCTTTTTATTTTTCTGTTATTTTGACGTATACTTCTCCAGAAAGTGGAGGGTCAGACTGGGTGTAAACATTTAAGGCACTCTCTCACTCTTTCTCTCTCTCTCTCACACACACCTGTTTAGAGATTAATTGGGGATAAGCAGGTCTTTAACTCACCGACAGACACCTCCTGAGCGAAGGCCAGGGAGATGAGGAGCAGGGGAAGCCCGACGGCCACACAGGTGACCATCTTATCCAGAGCCAGGTCCAGCCTGATCCCCTTGTACCTGTTCTCGGACAGGGGCTCCTTCAGGAGGAAATCCGAGAACACATACTCTGTAGCAGCGTGGGCTATGGCCATGATTACGGTTCCAGAAGCTCAAGACCTGGACGCGTCGAGAAGAAGCGCTCTCAACGCCACTTCATCTTCTTCCTCTTTCTTTCTTATTGTTCCTCCACCACTAGCCTCACTATCGCCACCTGCTGCAGGAGCTCCAGGACAACAGTCACTACGAAACCAAACGCCTTAATTTGACGTTAATGTTAACTTTCATTTCCCATACAGGAGATTAATGAATACTAAGTGAAACAGTCTGATTAAGGGGTAAAACTACTAACATTTTTCAAATTCGGCCCTTAAAAAATGTGAATTAACGCCTTAAATTTAAAATTAAGGGCTTTCACACTCGGTTTCACAAATAAACAGCTAATTAATTTAGATGAAGGTGTTTGGTGTATTTTCAGGGTAAGTTAAGGTAGCGTAAAGCACATTGTAAGTACATTGTTTTGTAGTGAATGTAGCAGAGGCGCTTACTTAACATTATTATGGAAATATTGTTACACATTTCCAGATCAAAATCAGGTATTTTTTATTTACGTATTTTTATTAAAATAATTACCATGCATATATTACTCACATACTACTATATAATATACTAATGTATTCTTAACTACCATCTGTGGTGGTAAATTTAGTAATAAATAAAAATCTGTACAGAGAACCTCAATATGAAACTACAATATGTTTTGTACAGAAATGCTAGAAATGCACAGAAATGCCAGAAATGCACAGTTACGTGAACTCTAATGGTAGTCTGGAGTATGTTACTGTATTTAGTAGAGTAGTATAGAAGTCATATATGCATGTTCATTAATTTAATAAAAATGCAGTATTTACATAATAATGTTAAGAGCCTCTGCTACATTGGTGTCCTGGAGCTCCTGCAGCAGATGGCGATGATGAGGCTGGTGGTGTTTCTCTTGTTTTAAAGGGAAAACTCACTTAAAAAAAAAAACAGGTTATAATAAGTCTATGGGCTACAAAACATGTTCATGAAGTTCTTTGCACAAAATCACTCTCACATAAAGAGATATCACCAGGTTCATTCTTCACAGTTTCAGTCCCTTTTAAAATGAGTCGTTTGGGCGGTGAGCCCATTGTGATGTAATACTGGGCCAAATTGCATAGAACCGCCCCTCAAAATGGCAGATCTTCAACTAATCTAGTGGCTCGACCCCCACCCACTAGATTAGTTGAAGATCCTCCATTTTTGCCTCCAGTTTTGGCTTTATGGCTACAGGCAAAGGCAGCTCACACATAAAGTGTTGTGTCGTTGCTGCAAAGAACACAGATCCCTCTATTTTCTCTCAGCCAAAGAAAACAGAAGGACTGCACGACTCCCATTTCATCTTTGATGGCCTTAAATAATGTGGTATTAGATAAAGGTGGAATGAAAAATTTGAGCTGTGAATAAGGCGCTAACTTCACCACAGTGGGGGATCAGTACCTACTGCAGGTGACAAGTTATCAGATGTGGGAGATGTAAATGCTCCCACAGCTTATTTGCATAAAAGTCACAGTGCCCTCAAAGGTGGTGAGATCTGTTTACGTGAGAATGATTTTATGCAAAGAGCTTCATGAACATGTTATGTGTTGCCAATTTAGCGACTTTGTCGCTATTTTAAATGACTTTCTAGACAGCCCTTGGGGACTTTTCCCCCCCAAAAAAGTGCCCAGTGACAAATCTAGCAACATTTTTGACAAATCCTACCTACTTTCTGTACAACTCTGGTCAATATTCCCTGCAGATCAGAACCCGTCCGTCCAGACACTCGGAAAGTGAATGATCTGCGCATGTCCAGGCAGTATAACAGTCAAATCGATTGACCAATCATAAACCTTTCTTAGTTGATCTCACCCCCCTCACAAAACTAATTGCATTACAAGCAAAATAATTTAAGCAAAGTAAAAATGAAATCCCTCTCATGTATATAAAACAGACCTTTCTTTCTGAAGCCACGCACGTGTAGTAAATATGCCAGATCTTTATTTAGATTCTATTTAGACTTAATTAATATTAAAATTTTCTCATGTCTCTGTGTCTTAGTGTGTTGTGAGAGTCATCACATAAGCAATTTCATCCTGGGTCAATTACATTTTCCGATTCTGATTCTAACTGAGAGACCCACCTACTCACAAAACAAGTTTCATTACAAGCAAAATAATTTAAGCAAAGTAAAAATGAAATCCCTCTCATGTATATAACACAGATCTTTATTTCAGAAGCCACGCACGAAAACGATTTCATCTTCTAAACCTCTCCGTTCCATCCTCTTTTCGTTATTCTGAACATTCTCATTCTGCAAACACCATATGCAAATTAGCGTGTGTCGTTATCTAGCGACGTTCTGGGCAAACTTCAGCAAATTACCTCAGGAGATGGTTGGCAACACTGATATAAAAGAAAGAGGAGGAGGAAGAAGAGGGAGGTGCAGGGATTGACATAAGCGGAATAAAAGGACAAATTGGCGTATGTGGCACCCAAATGCGCAGCAGTTTTCAGTATTCACAGCACAAATGGTACCTAATTTAATTAACTTCATACTGCGTTCCCCGCCCCGCCCCCCCACGCCCCGCCCCGTGACTTCATGGCCAAGACAGACCTCTGCGCATAAATCCCTCCTCCAACCACGGCCCAGACACAGAGAAAATATTAAAGGTAGGTATGCTGCAATATACAAATGTGCCTCTAACTAATCAGAGTGTCTTTGACAGGGAGTCCAACCACAGCTATAGCCATAGACTTACGAAGTGTTCTGATTAGAGTTGCAAAATTCCGGGAATTTTCAAAGTTGGGAACTTTCCATGGGAATATATGGGAATTAACTGGAAGTTTGGGAACATAAAATATAGTTACCTGCGTATTACCCTCAGATACTGGCATCTTTACTACACTTACCTGCATATTTCACTTAGCTAGAATCAGAAAACTATTGATCCCGAAGGAAGTTGCTTAAGTGATGACTCCCACAACACACAGAGACACAAGAACAATATAAAATAGATGAGTCTCTTTCTTGAAGCTTTAACAAGCCCTCTGTCGTACTGGGGCCAGGACAACTACTCCACGCTCCGTGGAGCTCTCAGAATGCGAAGACGCTCTCACACTCACCTGTAGACACACAGGAGAACAGACACACAGGAGAGGCACAAGTCAAGTACACCTACCTGCATATTTCGCTCAGAATCAGAATCAGAAAGCTTCCCTGATCCCGGAGAAAATTGCTTATGCGATGACTGCCATAACACTAATACACAGACACAAGAACAATATAAAATAAAATAAGTCTAAATTAAATAAAAATGAAAATGTGGCATATTTACTACACTTACCTGCATATTTCCCTTAGACACTGGCATATTTACCACACCTGCATATTTTTTCTCAGATACTCAGGATATGCAGTATTTGTGTGAAATATGCTGGCAAATGTAGTAAATATGTCAAATTTTTATTTAGATTTAATTTAGACTTATTTTAGTTGATATTGTTCTTGTCTCTCTGTGTCTTAATGTGTTGTGTGCGTCATCACATACGTTTTCTGATTTGGATTTTAACTAAGTGAAATATTTCCATGACCTCCCGTATAATGAAATGTCCAATATAACATTTGAATGCTGAACAGAAAAGGTCATTTAAAGGGTTTATAAAATTAAAAACTGCATTTATGTCATTGTTGTTGAAAACAGGCAGCTTGGTGTGTTGAATGGACCAAAAGCTCAACTCTGTCTCTGACATCCTCTACATGCGTGTTTTATCTAGAAATGGCCACGGTAAAATGGGCCATTCTGAACAAAGCTGCTATACGTCATCATAAGAGCTCTAGCCCTTCAGATACACCACCTTAATTAACTATAGTTCAATTGTGGTTGCCAAAAAGAGGGCACCATTGGGCTAAATGCACCATTTTAGTCCCCAGTCTAAAGTTAAGATGCTATTGGGAATGTGAAGCTGCAGTTGATCTTATTTTTGATAAATCAGAATGAGGTGCATAATCCATTTAACTATTCCAGACCCCTTTTAAATGGTCAAGCCAATCCCAATGTCCTCTCTAAAGCCTCTCTCGTAACACTTAGCAAGTGTAGGGACGTATGTTGACACAGACTTCACAAAGATTTTGCGTTCCAGAATGTTTTAGAGCGGGAGAAGTTTGGAGCAAAACAAAAACACTCACCGAGAACAAAGATGCTTAAATACACATCAGGATCTGGCTCCTGCACTATATGCTATTAACAAAATTCCCTGATAATTCCCTGATTTGGCACTCAAGTTATCAAATTCCCTGACTTTCCCTGTCTGGAAATGCCTTTACTGAAATTCCCCAATTCCTTTACCCGTGGGAACCCTGAGTTAATATTTCAGTATCTGAGGGACATATGTAGAGTAAATATGCCAGGTTTTTATTTAGATTTCATTTAGATTTATTTAATTAATATTGAATTGTTCTTGTGTCCCTGTATCGTCTTTCTCTCCGTGTCTTAGTGTGTTGTGGGAGTCATCACATAAGCAATTTCCTCCTGGACCAATGAAGTTTTCATATTCTGATTCTGACTGAGGGAAACATGCAGGTAAGTGTAGTAAATATGGCCCTAAGGCCCAGAGAGACACAACACACAGAGACACAAGATTAATATAAAAGACAACAGGTCTAAATAAAATCTAAATTAATTTGGCATATTTACTTCAATTACCTGCATATTATATTCAGTTACTGCATATGTACTACATGTGCCTGAATATCTCACTCAGTTAGAATCAGAATCAGAAAACGTTATAAATCCAGGAGGAAACTGCTTATGTGATGAATCCCAAAACACACTAAGACACAGAGAGACACACAAAGCACTAAGACACAAGGCAATATAAAATAAAGTGACTCCAAACAAAATCAAATAATAAAAAACTGGCATATTTATTACACTTACCTGCATATTTCACTCAGTTTGGATCAGAATCAGAAAACTTCATTGATCCGGGAGGAAATTGCTTATGTGATGACACCTACAACATTTACATTTAGCTGAAGCTCTTATCCAGAGCGACGTACATCAGTGCTCAAGTAGTACACATCTATTCAACTATTCAACTAAGTTGCTACATGCTCAGTACACCTAAACGTAAAAAATGTCAGAAGTTAAGACAGAAATAAGGAAGGGATGGGGATAAGGGAAGTTTTTTTTTAAACAAGAAATAAAAAATGAAGGTGCTCCTTGAAGAGGTGGGTCTTCAGGCGACGCTTGAAGACAGTGAAGGACTCCACAGCTGTCTTCACACTAAGACACAGAGACACAAGAAACATTTCATGTTAATTAAATGAGTATAAATAAAATTTTAATAAAAATCTGGCATATTTACTACACTTACCTGCATATTTCCTTCAGATACTGACATATTTATTATACTTACCTGCATATTTCCTTCAGACACTGCATATTTACTACACTTACCTACATATTTCACATAGAATCAGATAACTTCATTGATCCAGGAGGAAATTGCTTAGGTGATGAGACTAAAACACAGAGAAAAAAGAACAAGTTAATATTAATTAAATAAGTCTAAATGAAGCACACTTACCTGCATATTTCACTCAGGTAGATTCAGAATCACAAAACTTTATTGATCCTGGAGGAAACTACTCATGTGATGACTCCCAAAACACACAGAGAGACACACAAAGCACCGAGACACAAGGGCAATATAACAGTTACTGCATATTTACCACACGTACCTGCATATTTCACTCAAATACTGGCATTTTTACCACACTTACCTGCATATTTCTCTCAGATACTGCATATTTACTACACTTACTTGAATCTTTACTACACTTACCTGCATATTTCACTTAGTTAGAATCAGAATCAGAAAACTTTATTGATCCTGAAGGAAATTGCTTAAGTGATGACTCCCACAACACTCATAACACACAAGAACAATATAAAATAGATGAGTCTCTTTCTTGAAGCTTTAACAAGCCCTCTGTCGTACTGGGGCCAGGACAACTACTCCACGCTCCGTGGAGCTCTCAGAATGCGAAGACGCTCTCACACTCACCTGTAGACACACAGGAGAACAGACACACAGGAGAGGCACAAGTCAAGTACACCTACCTGCATATTTCGCTCAGAATCAGAATCAGAAAGCTTCCCTGATCCCGGAGAAAATTGCTTATGCGATGACTGCCATAACACTAATACACAGACACAAGAACAATATAAAATAAAATAAGTCTAAATTAAATAAAAATGAAAATGTGGCATATTTACTACACTTACCTGCATATTTCCCTTAGACACTGGCATATTTACCACACCTGCATATTTTTTCTCAGATACTCAGGATATGCAGTATTTGTGTGAAATATGCTGGCAAATGTAGTAAATATGTCAAATTTTTATTTAGATTTAATTTAGACTTATTTTAGTTGATATTGTTCTTGTCTCTCTGTGTCTTAATGTGTTGTGTGCGTCATCACATACGTTTTCTGATTTGGATTTTAACTAAGTGAAATATTTCCATGACCTCCCGTATAATGAAATGTCCAATATAACATTTGAATGCTGAACAGAAAAGGTCATTTAAAGGGTTTATAAAATTAAAAACTGCATTTATGTCATTGTTGTTGAAAACAGGCAGCTTGGTGTGTTGAATGGACCAAAAGCTCAACTCTGTCTCTGACATCCTCTACATGCGTGTTTTATCTAGAAATGGCCACGGTAAAATGGGCCATTCTGAACAAAGCTGCTATACGTCATCATAAGAGCTCTAGCCCTTCAGATACACCACCTTAATTAACTATAGTTCAATTGTGGTTGCCAAAAAGAGGGCACCATTGGGCTAAATGCACCATTTTAGTCCCCAGTCTAAAGTTAAGATGCTATTGGGAATGTGAAGCTGCAGTTGATCTTATTTTTGATAAATCAGAATGAGGTGCATAATCCATTTAACTATTCCAGACCCCTTTTAAATGGTCAAGCCAATCCCAATGTCCTCTCTAAAGCCTCTCTCGTAACACTTAGCAAGTGTAGGGACGTATGTTGACACAGACTTCACAAAGATTTTGCGTTCCAGAATGTTTTAGAGCGGGAGAAGTTTGGAGCAAAACAAAAACACTCACCGAGAACAAAGATGCTTAAATACACATCAGGATCTGGCTCCTGCACTATATGCTATTAACAAAATTCCCTGATAATTCCCTGATTTGGCACTCAAGTTATCAAATTCCCTGACTTTCCCTGTCTGGAAATGCCTTTACTGAAATTCCCCAATTCCTTTACCCGTGGGAACCCTGAGTAAATATTTCAGTATCTGAGGGACATATGTAGAGTAAATATGCCAGATTTTTATTTAGATTTCATTTAGATTTATTTAATTAATATTTATTTGTTCTTGTATCTCTGTGTCTTAGTGTGTTGTGGAAGTCATCACCTAAGCAATTTCCTCCTGGACCAATGAAGTTTTCTGATTCTGATTCTAACTAAGTGAAATATGCAGGTAAGTAGTAAATATGGCCCCAAGGCCCAGAGAGACACAACACACAGAGACACGAGAATAATATAAAAGACACAAAATAAATCTAAAGTCTAAATAAAATCTAAATTAAAATCAGGCATATTTACTTCAATTACCTGCATATTATATTCAGTTACTGCATATTTATTACACTTACCTGCATATTTCACTTAGTTAGGATCAGAATCAGAAAACATCATTGATCCAGGAGGAAATCACTTATGTGATGACTCCCACAATATTTGCATTTACGGCATTTAGCTGACGCTCTTATCCAGAGTGATGTAAATCAGTACTCAAGCAGTACACATCTGTTTCTTACATTCATAAGCTAAACTCAATCATCATCTACTATTCAACCAAGTAGCTGCATGCTCAGTACACCTAAACACTCAGTGCTCCTAGACAACACCTGTCAAACGATATCTAAACACCACATGAACAAGAAAGTCAGAAGTAAGGAAGGGATGGGGGTAAGGGATGTTTTTTGTAAACAAGAAATAAAAAATGAAGCACAGTTAGCCACCAAGGTGCTCCTTGAAGAGGTGGGTCTTCAGACGACGCTTGAAGACAGAGAGGGACTCCGCAGCTGTCTTCACACTAAGACACAGAGAGAAACACAAGACACAGAGACACAAGAAAAATTTAATATTAATTAAATAAGTCCAAATGAAATCTAAATAAAAACCTGGAATATTTACCACACTTACCTGCATATTTCCCTCAGTTACTGCATATTTACTACACTTACCTGCATATTTCCCTCAGTTACTGCATATTTACTACACTTACCTGCATATTTCACTCAGTTACTGCATATTTACTACACCTACCTGCATATTTCACTCAGTTACTGCATATTTACTAACCTTACCTGCATATTTCCCTCAGATACTGCATATTTACTACACTTACCTGCATATTTCACTCAGTTAGATTCAGAATCACAAAACTTAATTGATCCAGGATGAAATTGCTTAGGTGATTACTCCTACAACACACTAAAAATCAGAGAGAAACACAAAGCACAGAGACACAAGAAAAAATTAATTAAATAAGTCTAAATGAAATGTAAACAAAATACTGACATATTTACTACACTTATCTGCATATTTTACTCAGATACTGGCATATTTACTACACTTACTTGCATATTTCCTTCAGATACAGGAATATTTCCTACACTTACCTGCATATTTCCTTCAGATACTGGCATATTTACTACACTTACCTCTATATTTTACTCAGATACTGGCATATTTACCACACTTACCTGCATATTTCCTTCAGATACTGGCATATTTTCTACACTTACCTGCATATTTCACTCAGTTAGATTCAGAATCACAAAACATTATTGATCCTGGAGGAAACTGCTCATGTCATGACTCCCAAAACACACTAAGACACAGAGAGACACACAAAGCACCGAGACACAAGGGCAATATGAAATAAAGTGACACTAAATAAAATCTAAATACAAATTTGAATATTTACTACACTTACCTGCATATTTCCTTCAGATACTGCATATTTATTACACTTACCTGCATATTTCTCTCAGATACTGGCATTTTTACTACACTTACCTGCATATTTCACTCAGATACTGGCATATTTACTACACTTACCTGCATATTACTCTTAGATACTGACATATTTATTACACTTACCTGCATATTTCTCTCAGATACTGGCATTTTTACTACACTTACCTGCATATTTCACTCAG
>JBBPCY010073629.1:0-10185 GCA_037974405.1 Brachyalestes nurse | reverse complement strand
AATGAAATTAAAGTGTTCTGGGAGCATGTTTGGGGGCATATTTAGGGTTTACACTATAAAAATAGACATTTTTAGGCATTTGTTTTAATCAAAACACAACAATGCGGTTTTTCACTATACGCAGGTGCTCTTGGAACGTAACCCCCGCGAAAAGTAAGGGATTACTCTATATAGCTCTGGGCAGCTGGTGATCTAGTGGTTAGGGCCTTATGAACAGAAGGCCATGGGTTTGAATCCCAGGACTGCTAGTGGCACCACTGAGGTACCCTTAAGTAAGATTCTGTCGCCACACACTGCTCCCCGGGTGCTGTGTCCCTGACTGCCCGCTGCTTCTCATGGTGAATGTGTTAAATTCAGAGGAAGAAGAGAGTTGCAGGTTCAAATCCCCACACTTTCTACCACTGTGTCCTTGAGCAAGACTCTTAACCCTCAGCTGCTGGAGGGGGGACTGTCCCTGTAACTGATGATTGTAAGCCAAATGCCACTTGATCTTACCGTCTGTGTTCTCCACGTATCTGTGTGGGTTTCTGCCACATCCAGCTCCAGTTTCGTCCGACATGCACGTCAGTGTGAGTGTGTCTGCCCTGTGATGGACTGGCGACCTGTCCACCTTTCCAGCTTCACAGCTGGTTCAGAATGCAGCAGCTTGGCTGGTCTGAACACTACTGATTGACCTACACTGGCTACTCATGGCTGCCTGAATTAAGTCAGTAACTCTCACCTACAGAGTTACATCTGGGTTTGCACCCAGCGACCTTAATCCCATCCCTTAAAGACCTTCCCTCCACTCCTCCAAGGAACATCGTCTGGCTCTGCCCTCCCTACACACAAGGTAAACCCAGTCCAGACTGGTCTCAATCTGGTCCCCCGCTGGTTTGCACTACTCCCTACATGAAGATTTAGCTCTCAGAACTTACAGATTGTAAGTCACTGGATGAAAGCGTGTGCCAAATGTAATGTAATGTAATGTGATTACACTCAGTATGATTTTTGCAGTGGTACAGACAGTGAATTTCTACACTTTACCACTAAACTGGGTCCCATTTTTTTGTTTGACTAAAAATAGCTCCCTGGGAACGTTGTCAACATGACGTCAGAGCAGGAAGACTTCTGGACTTCAGACGTGGACAATTCTATTGAAATGTGTGCCAGGGGGACCAGTAAGCAAGGTTTTGGGAAGTTTTTCTCTTCTGTTCATCCTGGTGGGTTTGAAACTCGTCCATGGTTACCAGCTTGCGGTCGGTGTCCCTCTTCCTGTCCGCCGGGAAGCATTTGTGGGAGAAGGCAGTTCTTTGTTGTTAGAGTAAAAGAGCGTCTCTTTATTCTAATATTGGTTCTCTGTTAGGCCTCCCTGGCTGATAGATGTTGTGCATCATGGGAGACCGTGGGTGGGAACTGGCAACATCTAACCTTGGAAGAAAACTGGAGAAGAAAATAAATTGATTTCAAAACCATAAGGTCCAGTTTTTAGACCCTGAAACTGAATCTAATCTAATCTCATTGCTTATATCTACCTCTTCAGCGTCTTCCCATCTTTATGAGGAGAAACCCTGTGGTCTTCAGACCCTTTTTGAAGATTAAACTCTACAGTTTAGTGTCAATTCCACATGAAGCAAGTTTTTCACTCTTCCTTAAGTGATGGCCGCCACATTCCCTCAGACAAAGAGCCTTTAACGGCAGCCTTAAAAAAAAAACAAGGGAAAAAGAAATATGGGCATACACTTCTTATATTAAAAATATTCCAAATACTGTATTGAAACATTTTTGGGGGCCATTTAGTACGTAGCATATGCATATATAAATATATATATATATACAGCCATGGAAAAAAATAAGAGACCCCATCATTTTTTTCTGGTTGTTGCTTCTGTACTGTGTGGGAGTGTGTCTGTGTAAAATGTGCAGGTCACTATGTCTTCACAGTATTCTAATTTTTTGAATTCCTGTTTTCGTGGGTTTTATGAGTTGGAAGTCCAAATTATGTGCAAATAAACAACTAAGTACTTGAAACAGTTTAAGTTGTGGGCCCTGAATCTATAATCTATGAAAGTGTAACGCTTTGAAAGGAATTATGGAAGTGAATATACTTTTCCATGATATTCTAATTTTTTGGAAAGGGTCAGTACATTTAGAGATAAATCCATATTTCCAGTTATTTTGGTGAGAGTAACTTAAAAGTAATGCAATAGTAGTGTAATGCCTTACATTTTAAATACAGTAATACTGTAATGTAACGAATTACTTTGAAATGACAGTAACAAGTAATAAATAATGCATTACAGTTTTAAAGTAACTTGCCCAACACTGCACAAGACATACAGTAATGCCTAGTCTCAACACTGCCACAGCCTTCAACCCACTGTAGTTGCAGTATATGTGTGACGTTCTCATGTCTTTCTGCTGACACTGTATCCTCCCCAAGCTTCTTTCTTTGCAGCCCTCCTGCCGTAGAAGCTCACAAATATTTTATATGCCAGACCTTAAAGCAGAAGTAAGCAGTCCTCCACCCAAAGTGGCAGACAGCTGTAGGTTTTACTTCTCTAACCTTTATCTAACACACCTGGATCTAATATTCCAGGGCTGCTTAGTATTTTAATGAGCTGAGGTAGGTCATACACCATGTGTTTCATCATGTGGCCATGGAGGCTGAGGATATTTTATTCAGTTCTCTGCATCTCTGTCTGCCAAATCTGTACCATACCATTAGCTGCAGACACATTTTAATGATTTTCCCTGTCCTTAGAACAGGACAGAACAAATCATACAAATAACACAAATGTGAAGCTATAGCCATTATACAATGTTCAGTACTATTCAAAAATCTCAGGGAGCTCATATCTAAGTCTTTTGTACAGCTCTGTTACTCTTGGAATGAGACAGGTGAATGTTTGTTTTTATGAAGCTTTGTACAATGTTCAAACACTGAAGCAGCTCAAAATTAATTTACTTTATCTTTCATGGTATCCATGTGAAACCAGACCGAGTCTGTGAAAACTACGCTGTTAGTGAAATGCCACAAATTCTTCCCTTTGGGAAATTAGTTTGAATTCTGCAACAACACATTACACAGATGTAGAGCTTAATTCACAAATGTTTTGTAGTGCACAGGTTTTCTAAAGACGGGCAACACATAAGATCTCACGTCATAGAATGATAAAATCATGTCTGGTAATCAACCTTACACTGCTGACGTGGCAGATATGGGTTGTGTTGAAAAATGTTGTATTCGCTCATTATTGACATTAGCTGTGTAGTGTTTAAATAAATTCCAGACACCAAGGCCTTTAATAGGCTGAGGTGCCCTGAAGATCCCTGGGCTCCTCTCCATGAGGTTTTTTTTTGAGTAAGTTTATTTCTGAAAAACAGCGTATTAGTTTTCACTTCCAGTTTCAAGTCAATTTTATCATACCTTTAGGTTTTGCTCTGCACCTACCCGCTCAGTGCACTGAAATACAGAGTCTATTCCTTATAATTAATCCAGGCATATTTCCTGTAGGGTGAAAATCGCATGCTCTACATGTTTACATTTTCAGGATTTTACTTTCTACATCTTAAAAGATGTGCAGTGTTTGCCCTAGATTTTGTCAACACCAAATTTTAAAGCTCAGGGCACTGTTATTGTTTCTGGAAGAGTAAAATAATCGCATTAAAATAACAATTTTATTTGTGTTTACTACGCATAATGCCTTTACCAGCCTGAAACATCAGAATGAATTAAGGAGTGAGACTGTGTGTTTTCTTTTATGGACAAAAATGTTATAGGGATCATTTTCTGTGTATTTCCCCCTGATGAGAAATCCTAGTTTGTGTATAGGGCTTCAGTATTACTGAGTAAGTATAAAGCACACATGCGTACATTCCTCTGGCAGTGAGGTAACAGTGAGTGGCTTGTGTGTGTGTGTGTGTGTGTGTGTGTAGGGCTGGAAGTTTCACCTTATGGACAGCAGTGCAGGCTGTGTGCAGAACACACGCAGGACAGTGGCACTGCAGCGAGCTCTCACACATGCACAAGGTAAGCCATTCATCCCTCATTGGGCCCCCTCTGAGTCCCTCAAATGCCCCACACAAATCCACCACAAACCCCCAAGCATCATCAAACCAGGGGGAGGTCTGCCTGCAGAAAACTACAAACCGAAACAGCTAAATATTTTTAACATTCTTCTACACAGCACTTTCCACAACATCTGTTGTCATCAAGTGACTTAGACGCTATCAGTCAAGCTAAAGGCAAATAGGAAACTGGCAAAAATGCAAAACCAGCCCTCAAAATTGGAACCAGCCCTTTCTGTACTGCCAGCACTTATGCAGTCTTATGTAGTTATGTAGTCTTGTTTCTTGTTATTGGTCTTTGTAAGTCTGGAAGTGAGGCTGACTTGACCATATAGGTGAATAGTGGATAACATTACTGCCTAACACATTGAAGACAGATTGAAGGTTTGGTTCCATATCGAGGTAGGAAAATCACTACAATAGCAAGCGCCTTTGTCCTAGACTCCTGAAGCTACGAGCTTTTATCATTGTATCACTTGTTGAATGTTCAAGATGTTTGCAATTACATATTTCCACCAGAGAGGTACAAAGCGTGCATGTGTATACCCTTAGCAAAAAGTAGTATACTTGAAGTTCATTTTATTAAGTATGCTTGAGTATAAGTATATGGAATATGTACTTGTAGTGTACTAGAAAGTATACTAATATTCTAATTTAATGCTTCTTCGTACTAAATTGGAACATTTTTAAGTTTACTTTAAACTTCAAGTTTACTTCCTCAGTTTTAGTATAAAATAAGTATACTCGTAGTACACTTGAATAAACTACTTGTTGCTAAGGGTAGTTCTGCTTTAAGGTATTGTCAGGACAGCAATTAAACAAGAGGTAAGACTAATAGGCTGGTTTAAATGCGTTCTGTCACAGTTTAACAAACAAAAAATAGAAATAAGTTATGGACTGTACAAAATCTGATTCTGTGAAAGCTATAGACGATACACTTAGTGTTGAACTGTATGTATTTTCAAAAATATAAGAAATTGTTTTGAAACAACTGGAGCAGTATGTGTTCTATTTTTTGCCCCCAGATATATTTGGAATATGTGAAGTCAAAAGGGTTTGATCTTTTGAAATATTAAAGATTTTGGATTGTATTTATAGTCATTTTAAAGCTCCAAGATTAAAAAGCCATTAAGACACTGTCTCAAGTTTGTGACATAATTTACTTTCTTTCTTTTGTTCCAGCCACAATTGTTTACCTTTTCCCCTTTTTGCTTTGATCAGGGAAGACAATCAATACAGGCATGTTGAAAGCAACAACAGCAGGAGCAGCAGTGTCTGTTGGTAAGGGCAGAGGGGGCAGCCGGGGGAGCAGCCGAATCCCTGCACCCGCGTCACGGCCCAGCAGGACCATACGCATCAGTCCAGGCAAGACCTCAAACCACAGACCAGGACAAGCTTGAAGTTTAGTCTGTTCACATCACAGGAATAGAGCTGATACACTGAAACTCACTTTGAGTTTTAGCCTTTATTTTTCATGGATTATTTTATTTTCATGTACAAGGGTTTCAAATTACAGTATATTACATGAACAAAATTATTGCCAAATTGTGTTTCTGTAATATGTTTTAATCGTCTTAAACCAGCTGACACATTTAAATCAAGTAATTTCACTAGTTTTATTTTTATGGGTTTTTTTCTTTTTTTTTTGTTGAGCACACTTTTTCCCATAACCTAAAGTTACCTCAGCCATGAAGCTAAACTCTGCTAAACTCATTGGCTAACGTCACAATCAGGAAGAGTCCTTCTATCCTTCACAGATTCTGATTCCTAGAAGTGTGTTTTCCCCTTTATGAATGTGGCACTGGGATGTGATTCAGGGAAAGATTTCCTGAAGTGATTAGGAAATCAAAAGCACATTTCATAGCCTTTTAGACTTTGCTGAATCTGGTAAAATAAGAATCAGTTACAGTTGAGGATCAGTTTAACCTTTTACTAACATGTAAACAGACACTGAGAAGTGTATTATATGCTAAGGATATAATGGTTAAGACACAGGCAGCTGGATTACAGCAGAAATCCACGCATTGCTGATCTGCAGCTTTAACCTTTCTACAGTATCCTGTATGTTTACCTATTTATCAGTTTTGTTCACTCAACGATCCGTAGAGTTAGCTATATTTTGTAATCTGTTTGAATATTCTATTCTTGTACTTGGTTTTTATACATGTTTGTTAGGTGTATTTTTGTGTGTGTATGTGTGTGTTCACACATACATGTGCCTGTGCGTGTCTGTGTGTGTGTGTGTGTGTGTGTGTGTGTGTGCGTGTCCCTGTGCCTATAAATGTGTAAATGAAGCACTTTGTGACATTTTTAATCACTGTAGGTAGAATCCAAATGAAAAAAGATAGACTTGGTGATAAAACCCTCATAACCTGTTTTTCCTGAAATGCAATGTTTGTATCACATCAAAAAGGGTGCAAGTTGGCAGTGATGGACACTTTAGTCAGTCACCTTCAGAATCTAGTTTACAAAAATGATATTTTTAGGGTCCAGTGTTCCAGACGTGGATTAAGTCCATTCTCAGACTAAATGGCAATGACAATGGTAAGTCACAGTTGATAATTGTTTTAGTCTAGGCTTAGACCAAAATATTTGTCTGAGAAAATGGTTCTAGACATTTGAATCACTTAAGCGACACCTTAAACTTAGTATTAATTTATTTATCATCTATTCAGCTTCTGACTCATTATTTGAAAGAACTGTAAAGTACTCTGTAATTATTTATGTAGTTATGAGGGTAAGAAATTGAATTGTGGGCCTAGGTGTTAATAAATAATCTGAGCTAGATGTTTGTACGAGCACAACCAAAGCACAAAATGTGTCATGATGCAATCACAATATGTTCTAATCTGAAATTAACATTCCATAGACAATTCAGCAAAGCACTGCCAGTGCTGTCTTGCGTTCTAGTGGTCTTAGTAGCTCCGATTCATGACAGATAAAGCTCAAGCTCAAATAAACAAACATTACTCTCTACTGCCCTCTATAACACCAAACTTAAAGAGAGCCTAAACTAAATACTTTCTTCTGTTGTATTTGCCTCAATTCGGCTAACAAAAATGATCATAGTTCACATTTTGTTTGTTGAAACATAAACAAATGATGTTTAACTACAAGTGAAACAACTGTGGAAAAATAATTGCAATCAAGCAGTTATAATCGTGAGCACATTACAGTTCAAATACTGCATGAAGGCACATTTTTTGTTGCATTGCCTCACAGCACATACATCTGATCCAATTGATATTGTCTTATTCAACTTATTCAGTGTTGTTTTTTAAGACATTTCCACACAAAACTTGCAAATGGTAATTGCTCAGACTTTCCTAAGCACAGTGTAATATGTTAAATATTTACATCCATTTTAGCATGGCCCTCTCTCAGATTTATATGTATGAAGGAGATACATGCATTTGCATTTTTACGGCTTATGCCCAAAAGGCTTAGTTGTCTAAAGTCTGTAGTCTTCATCTATACACTTTTCTGTTTTGTTGGGGTTTTTTTTGTTATGTCTAGTAACTCTAGGGCTTAGACCTATATTTGGCATGCTAATCTATTTTTCTCTATAGGTGAGATTAACAAGACAGTACAACAGATACAACATATTTCCCAGAAATATAACTAAGAGTGTGATAGAGCACCCACATGAACAAGTGCTATAATTTTATAAAGCCTTGACATAAGGCTAAGCCATATGTTAGCCTTTTCTGTTATTACTGGAAATATCAAATGCAGCATTTATGAAAGGAGACTCCTTGGGTTAATGAAGCACATATGAGTATGTGTTGTGCATCCACTTCTGTGTTAATAAAAATGCACCATGCAGAACTGCACATATGTTGCATAGACATAAACGCTTTTGTTGCTGTTAGCCTGTGAATACAGTGTTAGAAACACAAACAGTGTTAGAAAAGCAGTTGTAGTTTCTGGGCCTCAAAAGTTAAAAATAGTGTACATGCTATTTTTGTTTAGATGCCCTGTATTTAATAAGACTTTACAAATCCAAATAAGAGGCAACTTGTTACACTTTGAAGCCTTAAATTGTGCATTTAATGGACAAGCATTTTTAAAAAACCCAGCAGAATCAGTAAGTCTATGAATCCACTTTTTTGGTTATAATTTTGTGTTTAATCATTTTTTTTTAAATATGAAATATTCGTTGCGGATCATGTAGTGATTTTATGACTTTAAAATGTTTAGTATTTGACAACTATACAGATATGTAGAAATATCATGTTGTGCATTTACTTGTGTTTCTTTATGATAAACAGTATTTATTGTTTTTCCAAATCAGGGATGGTAATAAAACATAATTATCAATTCACTTTAACTGTAAAGATCTGTAAGAGAATTACCATTACGTAATGTGTATACAGTATTTATAAATACATTTGCAAATACAGGCAGATACCAAATCTAAATTTATATTCACGAAGTGTTCTTCATGGTAAAACCAGGTTTCGAGCTACTTTGATTTGCATGTCAGATGATTTGAATCTATTTGAATCTAATTCAGACACCACGCACATGTATAACAACCGGTCCTTTAAGCAAAACCATTTTGGCGCGTTTTAACCTTTCTCTTATGACTTTATTTCTCTTGACCCAGTTTATAACTTATTCAAGCTGTTCACAATGAATGTATCTGAATGTTACGCATTAGCGAATGTATGAGTTGTAAAATTTGGCCTGTAGCTATTTTGTGTTTGAAGAGCTCTATGTTTAGTTAATAAAATGAGTAAAGAGTGGTGTGATACTGGTGTTGTTTTCTATTCATGCTATTGGAGTCACTCTTGTTACAAACTAAAGTGTTTATCCATAATAAGTTTATTAAAAATGACACTTCTCATTACATGGGTGCCCTACCATAGCTTTCTCACAGGCTGGTAAAAGAATAAACTTGCATTCATGTTAAAACTAAAGTTTAATTGTTTTGCACACAATCTGTCTTATATGTAACTTTACTACTCAGAGTTTAACATTCAACTTTCCACATACATACCATATTCTGAATTTTCCACGTCTGTATTTTACACCTACAACAGCATCATCTGGTAATAACATGTTTTTATCCATTCATGATTCAAAGACAGGAGGATAAATACTCCATTATTCATATACAGCCAACCAGAGAGTACAGTGTATTTCCCCTCTGGCATCTAAACCATGGCTCATCACAGAGGAAAAACAAAGTGGCTTTCAGTGTTGAAACCGTTTTCATTTTTTCCAGCTATAGTTCACTGTTATAGAATGCACAGTTGTCTTTGTCATACAAAAACTTAAGCTGTACACTATGTTTCAGTTTTGGTTTTGTGCTCATCAGCTTTATCTGTAGTGTAAAATACACAAGTGCAAATAGTACAGATTAGGTCTTTATTCTCTGTAGAGAATACTGTAAGGCGTGTTCATTTCTTCATGTCAACCACTGAAAATTAAACTTATTTTCCCATGAGACAACTACATTTATTTAAATAAAAAAAGAAAATGTTAAATGACCCATTTCTGATATATTCAAACCCATATTTTTTTTACTGCTACTACCACTAACAATGTTATTCATGAAAATAATGATTATCATTATACATTAGGAGTAGTAGTAGCAGTACCAGGGATTTATAATAATATTAATAATATATTATAAATCATTTAAGTAGTATCATAAAATTGCTACTACTTATAGCCATACATTATTAGCAGCAGTATTTTAACTATTTCATCGTTAATAATAAAATTCATAATAATAATAATATAAACGATTAAATCATTGAAAACAGTCCAAATAAATCAATATTGTGGAATATAATGAAAAACAGTAATAAGAACCAGATGTTGCTGATGATGATGATGATGAGTTTACTAGTGAGACCTGCTCAGGTTGTTCATTTAACAGCTGTTGCGCTGCGTGTCGTATAAAGAAAGCTGACGGGCTCCAGAGAAAGTAAACATGCTTCGGAACTAAAATTTGAACAAAGGCAACAGTGTCCAGCTCTCCAAACTTAACCCTCCCAGTCAACGCGCCCATTCACACTCGCACACACTCACACTCACACACACACAGTGTGGATCTGTGAAGAGCAGAGAGGCCGGACTGTGCGCTACAGGTTGAACTTCTTGGCGCACGTCAGCTTGTGGTCC
>JBBPCY010073628.1:0-10187 GCA_037974405.1 Brachyalestes nurse | reverse complement strand
ATAGAGTTGGGATATATATATATATATATATATATATATATATATATATATATATAGTTGTGGATATAAAAACTACAGTCTGATGTATCTAAAGAGAAAAATGAATCCAATCAGACTTACTTTAATAAATAGACACCAGCTTTTTTTTTGGCTTGGGAGCGGATGGGACAACTGTCCATTGTAAGTTAACTGCATACACTAAATAAAGAGCAATAATCGCAACTTATGGTAAATTAAAAAAGACGTAACGCTCTAAATGAAAAGGAATTAAATAAAGAACTGCAGACAATAGTATATTGCAATAAGGCTGTAAATGAGATTCAGTAGCCTAACTGGTGATGTTTGCAAATGAGGGCTACTGCAGTTGGAATATGAAGTTATAAAGAATATCAGTGCAGAAAGCAGGTCCTGCTCGACTGGACCGAAGCACAGGGTTGGTGTAAGGCATAGCAAAGTGTGTATCAGTGCATCCATAGTGACGTGGTTTAAATCAGCTATAAATCTGACTTTTGCCTGAGTATAGTGAGTTCATAAATATAAGTTCTTACACACATACAGTAGGTTTGTGCAAAAAAATTTACTTCAGTGTTCACTCTATTGCCACCTTCATTTTTGTTTTTTTCTGGTTTTCATTTTGTGATGCACTGTCACTCATGACTAGTGTTCAGTGAATGGAGAGGTGACCATGTCCTCCACCAGCTTGGCCCCGTCTCGCAGCGTAACAGACACTCTGAAGGGCCTGGGCTTCAGGGTCAGCCCATACTCGTAGTCCATAGTGGGCGGCTTCTCGGCCGCAAAGTTACACTGGTGCACCAAGAGTGCGGTGAAGAGGAAAAGCTGCATTTTGGCTAGTTCTTCGCCGATACACCTCCGCTTTCCCATAGAGAAGATCAGCACGTTGCTGGCTAGGTCTTTATTTAGCTCCCCGTTCTCGTCCAGGAAACGCTTTGGGTTGAAGATCTGTGGTTGATCCCACTTTGTGGGGTTGTGATTGTGGGACCACTGGTTGATGAAGATCACAGTGCCTTTGGGGATCGGGTATCCGTTGATGGACGTGTCAGTGGTGGTGGAGTGAGGAATCGTTACAGGCACGAAACTGGTAAACCGCATCACCTCTTGGATGTAGGCCATGACATACGGAAGGCGTTTCTGGTCGCTCATGGTAGGCAAGCAGCTTCGGTCCACCACTTTGTCCACTTCATCCTGAAGCTTCTTCTGTATCTCTGGATACCTGCAGTGTGGAAATAAATACATTATGTTAGTAGGGACAAAGTGTGCCCTTATAGTCACGTGTGAACAGTGAAGTGAAGCAGGGGGCGGCCAGGAAAACAGCAGTGTCTTGCTCAAGGGTACCTCAGTGGGGCCAATAGCCGTCCTGGGTTTTGAACACATGACTTTCTGATCACAGGGGCATTTCACTAACCACCAGCCGCTACTAACACAAAAGTGTAGAACTTTCCATAGAACAGACAAGAGGTTTATGTAAGAACATCCAGGAAAATACAAGATGTGGTTTATGGATTATGGATTATGGAGCATTTACTCTGATCTCTATGATTCTGTATTATGTAACATATTATAATAGTAACACATGGCTCTAGAAAAGGCTTTTAATTAATATTGAATGTTCATTAGTTTTACTAACCTTATAAAATGTTCACCTTATAAAACACTTAACATTTACACAAATGACTTTGGATACTACATGCAGAAATTAGACTTTTGGATGGTAATCTATAAAACATCCTCTGTCATTAAGAAAAATACCAACAATATGCGTATAGACAATTTGCATTCATTCTCGCTTAAATGTGTTTTCAAAAAGGTTTGTGAAGGGTAAGCTCCGCCCACAATCATTATGTCATATTTCAACAAGAAGACTACAATATCCAAATATGTCTATTCACACAATTCACAATGATTTCACTGGGCAGCTCTGACATCAATTCTTAGAACTCCTGTTTTACTGAAAAATGTATTTTTACATCTAGAGCCAACAAAAATGTCCGCTTTTATAGAACATCTGCATGCATTAAATAATTCGTACCACATTTGAGGAAAATTTGACCTAAAACATTTTATTCTAAGAATGCATTTTGTTTAACAAAACAGTGAGATTTCAGTCTGTTCTTTTAAATGTTTTGACTTCACGGTGAAGTAAATATTTTAAATATTACTTTTCTTTTTAAATGTGCAAATGTATGCGTGTTAGGTACATAGTTTCAAATCTAAAAGTAATACTAAAAAAAATTAAAATATTTTAAAATATTTTAAGAAATGAGACTCATAAAGGGCTTCACACACAGCTTCTAAACATGTGGTAGAGCTGAGAAAACAGGAGTTTGATCTGAATCCGGGCTGCCTCACATTCTCGGTTTGAGGAACAGTAACACACACCGCCTCTGCAGCACAGTTTCGTTCTCTCGGTGTGGTGGGTCTCATGTGGGCAGGTCTGATCTCTGCCTTCCCCCTGGTGCTGTTTTGGGATTCTGCTCCCATTACTTGCTGACTAAACCTGCCAGCACTGCTTCGATTACGCAATGCCTTTTGTGCTCGCCAGCGCATACACACACACACACACACACTCACAGTTTCCTCGAGAGAACATGAAAACAAAGCTGCGACTCTCTGCTCTTCAGAAACCTACAGGCTGTTGAAGTGTATCACTTTACTTTTTGAATACAGTGACATGTTTAGCACTTTTACTGAATAAACTCTCAGGTTCAACAGTTTAAATTTTGCTCCCTGTCAAACCAACTGCCTGGTCCAGCCCAGTGTTTCCAATAAATAAATAAATGCCACTCCTGTACACAAACACATCTGACCATGATCATGTCTTTACTGAGCTTTTCATGAGTGTGTTCAGTCAGGAGCCTACACTTCATTTCAATGGTCATCACTACTGTAGAGGAGGTCCAACCACCTGTAGAGTTTGCTTCCTTTAATTGGGTGATTAGCTCAAGCAGGTGTGGTAAGAGTGAGGAAAACAATGTGCAGATTAGAATCAAGACTGTGATCTGGTGTTCTAAAGGGACTGACTGGCCAGAGGATCAGTTTCTAGCACAATTTGGTGGCTCCCCAACTCAAATTTGCAAAATCAGGTGTGTTTGAGTAAGCAAATCGCTAACCTGTGCAGTGCTGCGCCCTACAGAGAACCACAGCTGGTCTGTAGAGAAACGACATACTGACACTAAACCCAATTTAGTCTTAACGCAGTCATTTGACTGTCTCTTTGACTGTATCTTAAATGTCACCCTATGCAGTACATAATGCACATGTAATGACATATGTCCATTTGAGAGCCATTTAGAGCTATGATGTGTTCGGTTTGAGATGATGTCTAGATGAGGGAACTGGAGCTGAATCAGATCAAAGATTAAAACTAAACTCTTAATAGAAGAGACTCAGCACAGCCAGTGTTTGGAAGGCTAAATGGCTTTTTGGCTGGATTGACTGACTGACTTAGTGAGTGACTGATTGATTCACTGGATGGTTTTTTAGTTGGTTGGCTTATTTTTGATTGCTCGCTTGTTTAGCTGATACACGGTTTGATCGATTGACTGATTAATTTGTTGGATGGTTAGTTGATTAACTCATTGCTTGGTTGCTCAACTGATACACTGATTGATCAATTAACTGACTGGTTGGTTGGTTGGCTGATTAATTGATTGATTGATTGATTGATTGACTGGTTGGTTGATTGATTGATAAAAAAAAGATTACATTAACTTTCAAACTAAGCCTCCAGATCTCCGTTAAAATTCAGAATCTCAAATGGTTAATGGATCAAGAATAACTTGTCCACATTAACACCTCCCTCTGTCCAGTCTTGAATCCTACCTGACGATCATGAGCAGGATCCACTGCAGCGCGGTGGACAGGGTGTCCTGGCTGGCTCCGAAGATGTCCCCGACGGAGGGCGACACGTACTCCTGGCTGAGGATCCTGCTGGCCGCCCCTCGCTCCACCGCCACGATGAAGGCGTCCGTCATGTCCCGGATGAGGCCGTGCTGGAAAGTCTCGCGGTGCTCGGCCACCTTCCCCCGGATGAAGTCCGTGAACTCGTAGTTGAGCTCCTTGAACTGCATGAAGAGCGTCTTGATGGGGTTGGGGAAGTTCTGGAGCCACGGCATGACGTCCACGATGCTGCCCGCGCCCACCGTCTTGGTGAACTTGTCGTTGCGTCCCACGACCTGTCGGAACTCCGAGTCGTCGTAGTCGTAGCGTTTGCCGAAGCACACGGCGCTCATGATGTTGGCCGTGGACACCACGAGGTACTCGTGCGGCACGAAGTGCGCGTGCATGCGCGTCTCGCGCAGGAACAGCCCAATCAGCTGCTGCACCTCGCCGCGCACGTGCGTCTCGAAGGCGCGCCGCGTTCCCGCGTCGCCCGTGGAGAAGGCGCGCATGGTGGAGTGGGCGAGTTTGCGGTGCGCCTTCCAGCGTGCGCTGTAGCTCCCGAACGCGATGCTGCGCCCGCTGGACACGAACCGGAACGAGGCAAAGTCCGGGCGCCCCGCGAAATCCGTGGCCTTGTGCACGAGTGCGTGCCGGATGGCGTCTCCGTTCAGCACCACCACCCGCCGGCGGCCCAGTCGGATCTGGAACACGTCGCCGAAGCGCCTCGTAAGGCGCGCGAAGTACAGGTGTGGTGCAGAGCCCAGCTGAGCCGCGTTCCCGATCACCGGCCACGAAAACGGACCCGGGATGGCGTGCGTGCTCGGCTCACGGCGGCGGCGCAGGATTTGTGCGGCCAGCAGCGCGACGAGAGAGAACAGCAGCAGAGAAACGGCATCGTTTGTAGCGGAGCCCGCAAGCTCCATCATCGTGCCGACAAACGGCCTCTGTTCCACGCGGAAAGGTGTCTAAGGAGACTTTGGAGTGGAGATCCCGCTGGTTCCGCGCGCGCTCCGGGCAGTAGAGATCCAAACCAGGGTGGATCCGACCCAGCACGCATACCGCTGCCCACTGCGCGCGCTCTCAACTCAGTGAGTGTGTCTGAGTGTGTGTGTGGGGGGTGTTTGTATGTGAGAGAGAGAGAGAGAGTGAGGGGTCTGAAACTGTGCAGACTCTCATCACACCGACTCTGGAGCTCCTTTACATATAGAGTTACCCCCACCCCCATACACACACATACATACATACATACACACCCACACATCTCTCTCTCTCTCTCTCTCTCTCTCTCTCTCTTTCTCTCTCTCTCACACACACACACATACACACACACGCACAAACAAACCTCTCTCACACAGGCACACACATACACATCTCTCTGTCTCTCACTCTCCCACACACACAGCTCTCACACACCACTCTCTTTCTCTCTCTCTCTTTCTCTCTCTCTCTCTCTTTCACACGCAACTCTGTGTGTGTGTGTGTGTTTTACAGAATCTTCTCTTCATTGCAGTTCACTGCAGACCGTCGGAGGATGATGCGGTGAGGAAATCAGGAGACTGTAAAGGATAGGAGCTGCGATCTGCTGGGTCAGACCCTGATTTAAAGAGCGTTCGGTCCTCACGGTTTAACCCGGACTGAGCTCCAGCAGCAGCTGCGGACAACCTGGAAACACTGAGGAGTTCCTGTTCCTCTGTACAGACTGACCGGTACCGAGCGGACACATATGAGTGTGTAATGTGACGAAGTGCGTGATGTGAATAAGTGTATAATGTAAATAAGTGTATGATGATGTTTAATATTTAAACCGAGTTTCAGTACATTAACGCACCGCCCTGATCCTGCAACCCAGAACCGAGGAGAACTACCGAGCCCCTGATCTCTTAAATATAGCACTGCAGTTGTCATCACAACTCATTCCATCTCAGTATTACACAGGCCAACAGGTCATTTTCATCTGAGATAATTTTGTGTGAGTTTTGCTGATTTCAAATCTGTAATTCGAATTTCTCTAGCACGTCTAGATTTTTGTGATGAAGCTACTTACCTTTTTCATGATGTGTGATATTATAGCCTAGGTTACGTAATTTAACGACAGTTGTCGAGGTTTTTTATGTTACAGGCGGCATTGATTGAAATTGATTTCAGTTGTTATCATGCCTAGAAAATCCAGACAGTTTCTGTTATGTGCGTGGTTCATTCACGACGAAAGCGCCCAATTACTGCAGACCAGGATAAATCATGGGCTCCACATCGCCCAATTACTGCAGACCAGGATACATCTTGGGCTCCGTATGTCGTCTGTCCCATTTGGTACAGCCTGACTGGCTGAATCGGCGAAAGGCAGCGATGCCGTTTTCAGCCATTGCTACTTTTGTCGCGTGAACACAAGTGGATTCTCAACTAAAACTAAGCACAACATTGTATATCCCGACATGGAGTCTGCCATCAGACATATTCCACATGATGATTCATTGCCTGTTCCTATACCACCACTTGATGGCCTTGCTTCTGTAGAAGGTGGCGAGCAATATGATGAAAATCTTACACTAAGCGTCAGTGGCTACTGACGGACACAGTACAGTGTATCTGTACCGCCTTGTATTCATATTTGACTTTTCACTGAAGATACGAAACACTGGTGCTTACATTATACTAAAAACTACTAACAAGTACATTGTAAACTAGCATTTATAAGTCAAAGGTATTGGAAAAAGCTGAATACAGATCTATAATCTGCCTGAAAAACTTATTTTGATTAGTTAGTAGTCTCGGATGATTGCGCAAAACCCTTCCTTCCTTCCTTCCTTAATTCATTCATTCATTCATGTGTTTTAGGTCGTAAGAGCTATACATTATTTTCTTAACTTAAATGTCTTTCAAAATTATTAAAACTGTTTTTGTTATTACTTGTAGTAATAGTAGCACTAGTAGTAGTAGTAGTGGTAGGAGGAGTAGTAGTTTTATTATTGGTACCATTATTAGTAGTAGGATTAGTAAAACTACTACTAGCATTAGTAGTTTTAAAATCTTAATTATTGTTTCTATTATTATTATTATTATTATTATTATTATTAATAATAATAATAATAATAATAATAATAATAATAATAATAATAATAATAATAATAATAACAATTACATTACCATGGCTGTTATTATTACAATAATTATTATTAGTAGTAGTAGTTTTGTTACTACAGCTGCTACTATTCTACTTCGTAGTAGTAGTAGTAATAGTATATTATTATTATTATTATTATTATTATTATTATTATTATTATTATTATTATTATTATTATTATTATTATAAGGAGCACAGCATGAACACTAGAAATCCCAATATACTAAAATCTTAGATATTAGAAATATTAGTAAATATTACAGTGGGCTGAAGCATCTAAACCTGCTGATATAAAGACTGACAGATAAACACCCAGATGTTTGGTCCAATCAATATTTTTTCACATTTTTGAAATCCCTGCATCCATAAGATGCGTTTTCTTAACCTGAGAAGCTAAAAACAGCCGATTTTAGCAGAAATGCGTTTGGTCTTTGGTTAAAAATATGCAAAGTAGGTAACAGCTCATTTGCATATCTAAATGTCATCTTTTACAAAACATCCAGTGCAAAACATCTTGAGAAGAACATCAGAGATCATCTCACCAAAGGTTCACCGTCACTCTGCTTTCACAAAATCACCCATTCACCTGCAGCGCCTCGCCTCAGAGGCACTTTCCTCACCACGCATTTATTTCAGGACACTTTCGGAAAGAATTCTACTGATGTTCAGGTTTTCAGCCCCACACCTTTCTTACAGTGTGTGTGTGGGGGGGGGGGTGTAGAGGCAGAGACAGAGGCAGAATAGAGGTAGAGATAGAGACAGAGGCAGAATAGCGGTAGAGATAGAGACAGAGGCAGAATAGAGGTAGAGATAGTGACAGAAGCAGAATAGAGGCAGAGATAGAGACAGGCAGAATAGAGGTAGAGATAGAGGTAGAATAGAGGTAGAGATAGAGACAGAGGCAGAATAGAGGTAGAGATAGAGACAGGCAGAATAGAGGTAGAGATAGAGACAGAGGCAGAATAGAGGTAGAGATAGAGGCAGAATAGAGGTAGAGACAGAGGCAGAATAGAGGTAGAGATAGAGACAGAGGCAGAATAGAGGTAGAGATAGAGGCAGAATAGAGGTAGAGATAGAGGCAGAATAGAGGTAGAGATAGAGGCAGCATTATAGACAGTACAGTAAAAGTAAAGTAATTCAGTTTCTCTAGAGAGTCATTTGAAATGGGATTACTCATTTTTGAGCAGTAGATCATAAGCATTTCAGGAGTAAAGTAATTAAAGTACAGGAATGACTCAGTTGTAATGGATTACTCTTTTTATAGCCCTAACTCGTGGGTGTTTGTAAAGCGAGGGCTTCCAGCCGTAGATCAGCTGTGAAATTTCCTGGCGGAGCGGCGAGCAGAACTACCGGAGCTCAAAGCGGCCGAGACTCACGGTAATGACTCGCATAACCTTCAATTCTCACTCGCCGTGAAAGCAAAAGGGGCCCAAAAGCTTTTACCTCGCCCTCCCTGCACTCGTTTAGCCCACCGGCCCCGACTGATTCAGCCCAGGACCCACAAACAGACTCATAAAAACACAGCACCTGCATAACTCTCACATTAACTGGAACAAACTGTCCTGTAAGACAAGCAGAGCCTTTTATAGCATCTTTTTAGAGCCTCTGTGAGGAATTCACACACCTTTAGCCTCCAAAAGCTTCCAGTACCTGGAGAGCCGTCTCTCACGTCACTGCGGAGGAACATCAGCCCACGTTCTTCTGCAGTGCTGCTGTAATTCGGCCACTGAGGTCCTGCAGCGGCATCTCAGCGGGACTCTAGAACTGGGCCACTACAACCTAGAGCAATGCTTCACTGGAGTTGTGTAATTGTGTCTTTGTCACTAAATTGCGGTCTGTTTGAAAATCGGAAACAGTTGCAACATCCATCCATCCATCCATCCATTCTCTGGACCACTTATAGAAGGCGAGGCAGCAGAGGCAGAGTGATGTTCTGGGATGTTCTGCTGGAGAACTTTAGATCTTGCATTCATGTGGATTACTTTGACACGGACCTCCTGCGTAAAAATGTACATTTAAATTTAAATGATATTGTCTTTAACAGCCCATAACATATGCTGCAATAAAAGGGATATTGGAAATTCAGAAATACCGACTTCTTCTGGTGTGAATTGGTCTCAAACAGCAAATTTAGATTTTTAGAACGACAGGAAAGTCCTGATGGCCGAAAGTCTTCCTCTTCTTTTATTGTTGAACCTATAATGGTAAACCTTATAAGCCGTAGTCATTTACATTTGCATTTATCAGGCACTTTTATCCAAAGCAACTTCCCTAACTACAGGGGGCAGTCTCCCTGGAGCAACTTGGGGTTAAGGGTCTTGCTCAGGAACCCAGTGGTGGCATACTGAAGGTAGGATTCGAACCCATGGTCCAGAGGGGAGTATCCTAGGCCACCACCACCCCACTATTTCTGCAATGTTACATCCCCACTGGCCTGATGGTGGGGATGTAACATTGCAGAACTCGTCGGTTTGATATTTGTGGAGTTTCTGCTCAGAACGCTGCCTTGTTAAATATCCGGTAAATATTCTGACATGCCTTCATCCCTCCTGCAGGTGTTCTGGTGTGTAAGACCGTCCCGTTCGTCCAGACCACAGCCATCGTGACGGGGATCCTCACCATGACCTGCATCGCTGTGGAGAGATACCAGGGCATCGTCCATCCACTTAAAATGAAGAGGCAGTACACGCCCAAACGCGCCTACAAAATGCTGGGTGAGTCTCAGGAAACCTCTCCCATCCAGGGTCCTCCAGCACTGTGGACCATCTCCAGCCCGTTTTAGGCATGAGGGTCAGGTCTTTGCTGTTCAAGTCAAAGTCGAGTCACAAGGCTTTTTTGACTTTTGGCACTTTTCCACTGACACAAGGAACCATGCTGTACCGTAAACAAATGTCTTTCATTACAAATAACCCGAGCCGAACCGAGCTGCTGGACGGCGGGGCTGAAAGCAGGCCGCAGCCGAGCCGACTGCATCACTGCTCTCTGATTGGTCTAAATGTTTCATCACTACATGAAAACAGGACACTGTTTATTTACTGTCTGCACAAAAACAACAACAGAGACACAAACAAACAGCTGGGAAGTGATGGAGTTCCAGCTCGACTGTCTGTTTGGGCTGAAGATACATTTCAGTGGGAGTTTTCTACGACTCTAACAAATTTATCTT
>JBBPCY010073627.1:0-10187 GCA_037974405.1 Brachyalestes nurse | reverse complement strand
CAACGTCTCAGGCGTCAGGCGGCGCAACCAGAACCATCTGATGGAGGAACTTTCTGTGAGGAGATTTTAGAGGCAGATGTCTGGTTCCATGCATCTCCACTGCGAACTGTTTTATGTGAAACACACTGTAAACTATCTGCTATATACTGTATATAGCAGATAAGCCGTATGTGCCGTGTGCTTATTGTATGCACTATATGTACGGTATATAATGTATATGCTGTATATAGTGCATATACTGTATGTAATGTATATACTGTATATACTGTGTGTACAGTAAATGCTGTATATAATGTGTCTCATTTTCTGCTCTATCTGCAGGGGTCTTTGTAAAAAATATTCGAGGCGAGGCAGCAGGGAGGACCAGGAGACAAAGTGAGTGAAATGAAATGTCATTCTAAAAATATGTTGTTTTTGTATCCAGTGGTGATTTTGGCCCTACATTCACATCCAACTTCCTATTTTTTTCCCAAATAATAAGACATTAAAAATCAAACACAGAGCAACGGTTGCTAAGAAATGCGAGCAGCTGACTTACTGTGAAGCTGCAGGAACTATTTTTGTGGCGGTTTCTGTATTTTGTAAAATTGTTGTGTGAGGG
Organism: Brachyalestes nurse; assembly: GCA_037974405.1. NCBI lineage: Eukaryota > Metazoa > Chordata > Actinopteri > Characiformes > Alestidae > Brachyalestes > Brachyalestes nurse. Next base: position 9,586 of record JBBPCY010073627.1, on the reverse strand, counting down.
GCGCTACTCTGATCTAATCACAGCTCGCCACAATACGCCACCTCGTTTACCCAAAAACATAGTTCCAGGAACTTAGACTAACGGTTTTAAACTCAAATTTAGGGGAGCACGGTTATCCCTGCCCAGGTGTGCTGGTCCAGGTGTGTTCTCAATGGAGGATATCTGGACGGGGCAGGTCGCTCCCCAGCACTGGGTCAAAGGACCCCAGGTTTGGGGTGAATTAACAATGTAACAGTGGAATTGTGCAGAAACCTACAAAAACATGTGGACTATCATACCTGGAACACTTCTCAGCCAACCAGATACCTGTGTTTTGGGGCTAACTGTGGTGGGAACCGCGCGGTAACCGAACGTGTGTTTTCAGGTTCACCGGTCAGCAGGCGTTTCAGGAGGTGGTGAACGAGCTGAACGATTACGCGGGACAGAGAGAACAGCTGGCCGAGAACATGAGCCTCAGCATCTGCGTGGAGCTCACCAAGAACCTGCACGACCTCAAGCTGGAGCGCAAGAGCGTGAGTTCAAAAATAAATGATTTTTATTCATTTAATACATTTAATAACTTTAATCAACATAAATGTTTTAAATGGTTTAAACGAGTTAAAATAATTAAATAGGTTAAATTAGTTAAATGTGTTTAATGCAGAGGAGAATTTCACCCTGTTCACACTGTGTGATGTGGTGGGTTGCGTTCATGTGTGGCCACTTTACACTTTTTACAATGTACAGTAATCAAACCTTCCGGGTGTCTGAGGCACCGCTTCGGTAGGGACGCACTAAAATGATTTTTTTTTGTTATTGAAACCAAAAACCAAAAATGAGGAAACACTTGACCGAAAACCGAAACCGAAAAATGAAATAAATAATTATAAGTAAGTTATTATAAGAATAAATCTGTCACAAAGTATGAACATATTTATTTAGCATTCGAACAATGCACAATATAAAATACAATTTGAAATTAAATATTTTACTTGGCCTCACTCATGATTAGCCTAAAACCAAGATAGCTGAAATATTATACAATTAAATATCTTCTCTCATTAAACTACTGAATTCAAGTGTATATTAATTTTGTGAAGGAAGTGCATGAACAAAGAGCAAGTGCTGAACGATAGAACAACATTTTCTGTAAGCCTATAACAAAATAGTGTATTAAAACAAAGACTGGCATAGCCAGTGCTGGGCTGGCTATCAGGTCGATGGTAAATATGGGCCGGCGCGGAATACTGTCATGCGTTTTTTGCCATTTTTGGCCGAAAATGTTGGGTGGCCGAATATTCGTTGCATCCCTACGTTTCGGCCTGAAGAGCTTCAGTGTGTGCTTTGAACTGTAAAAACTTTTAAACTTTAACCTTTAAAAGTTTGGACAATGAAAACTGTCCACCACAATGTAAAAGCTTCTCTTTAAGCAGGAGAAAGTCTAGAGATTAATAAGCACACCCGAAATTCTATCACACACTATACTTGTACACAGACGTTGAAGAAAAGTATCAGTGAAAAGTAAACTGTTAACAAAATAGAAAAGAATAAAAATAACTATGTCCTTATCTTCTTTTTCAGCTTCTGGCTGAAATTAAGAAAGCACAGCAAAATCTCGAGAACAGCTTCAAACAGCTTGAAATGGTAAGTGTGTGTGTGCGTGTGTGTGTGTGTGTGTGTGTGCGTGTGTGTGTGTGTGTGTGTGTGTTAATGTATTTATTACCTGGTGAGGGCCAAATGCCTTAATAATGACATGATTACTGGAACCTCTGGTACTGTAACTTTTTGCTGGTACTCAAAACGAAATAAGTTGTTTTTTCCACCACAAATTCAACACATTTTAAGGAAATACTAAACGAGAATAAAGAGCCTTTTAGTTACTAGTCTGATACACAGTTCAGTTGAATGTCCTTACAAATATAGTGATACAAGTGTGTGTGTATCTAGGAGGTAAAATTAAATTGCACAATACACAATACATTTTATTATGCACAAATGAAAACCTTTAATATACACAAAAAAATGTAAATGCACAATTGTAAAATTGCACAATTTATCTAAAATATCTAATCAAAATGTTTAAATATGCAGTGAAAAGTCTTAAATATTCAAATAAGCATTCAAAATACATTTTGGTAAATGCTATTAAACATGTTACAGTTGTAATGTTAAAATATAAGATAAAAAATTCAATTATTTCATCTCAGGATATAAAATTAATGACAACAAATCAGAGGCAATGATGATATCAGGGACTTGGCCTCTACAACTAAATGATAGTACTGCCTTTCGCTGGACCAGACAGGTAATTTAGATACCTGGGAATTATTATCACTGCAAACTCTAAACAACTATTTGATGCTAATTATAAGAAGGTAGTTGGACAAATAAAAAATGATATCATACGATGGGAGATCCTTCCTCTATCCTTGCTTGGAAGGGATTGAGACAGTTACGATGAATATTCTGCCTTGATTCTTGTTTTTATTTCTTTATCTTTACCCCTAAGAGTACATGTTTCAATCTTCAATATGTTAAATAAATTAATCTCTAGATCCATTTGGAAAAAAAAGACCAAGGGTAAGACTTAAAACTTTGTTACTGACAATAGATTTGGGACTACCAAACCTTATATATTATTACTGGGCCGTCTTAGAAATGATCAAGAATCTGGGTGGGTCCAGATAGAACAGAATACAACTAAGGGCACACCACTATCAATACTGCCTTTTATTCATTTGAAATTGGTTTGTAAACTTAAAATTGAAAATGAATGGATTATCTATACCTTAAAGGTTTGGACAATCGTTCGAAAAAAGCTATGGGGCCCATTATCAGTTTTGAGGTCTTAATACAGTTAATGTATTATTTAATGGGACAGAGCTCAAGTCATTCAGTCAATTTCAGGAACAATTTCAACTCCCATCTAAAGACTAAAGACAGATATTTTCAAATAAGGAATTATATTACAATTCATAAAGATTTGATTAACAAAAATCCATATAGTATAGAATAGTATTTTATAGGTATTGTGGAGAAACGTTTTCCAACAAAAAAACATATATCTACTAATAAGACTAATGAAAACACGAGATATATTAAAGAAAAATGGAAACTTTAAATAAATGCTGTAATTACAGACGACTGGTGGGAAGAGCTGTGTGTAAACTGCCGTAAAGGAAATAATAGCCAACTATGGAGAGAATTTGAATGGAACATCGCTTTAGACCCGCTGATATTCATCTTGGGTACAGTACCTAGAGAGGTATATTTTAAGAATATTTTTAAGGATAACCAAGAAAATGATAACTAGAAACTGACATGAAACTAATTCACCATCCATTGGGTGAATCAGTGGGTACAAAGACTAAAAATGTACACAAAGGAGAGAATGACAGCAAGTTTACAACTGAAAATGGACACTTTCGAACAGAGGTGGAATTGTGTAAATCAATACTTAGGTGACAGACTCAGGAACATGGGTGATTGTAACAAAACCCTTATTATAACAGAATATTAAAAATGCCTTTTTTTCTCTAAGACTGAAAATGTATAAACTCCCTTTTGGTATGGTTTCTTGTGTGTGTGTGTGTGTTTTTTTTTACTTATTTATTTATTTATCTGTTTATTTTTCTTTCTTCATTTAAGTGACCCAAAGTCCATGAATGTTTGATTTGTAAAAATATGAAAATAAATAAAGTTCAATTTAAAAAATTCAATTATTCTATGCGACTATATATCTAAAAGATAATGTGTGTGTGTGTGTGTGTGTGTGTTTAGAGCAAGAAGCGTTTTGAAAAGGAGTGGAAAGAAGCGGAAAAAGCCATTCAGCAGGCAGATCGAGTCGACCAAGACCCCACCGCCACTAAACCAGATGTAGAAAAGGTACACACTGGCATTACTCAGAACATCAGACCTTCTCAGAACATCTAGGAGTCCCTCAGGGTTCCTCACTGGTTCCTGTGTGTTATTTTCGCGGCCCTGGGCTGTTTAGTTCTAGCGTTAGATAGACTATTACACTGTGTCTTCACAAATACAGCAATGTCCGTGTGTGTGTGTGTGTGTGTGTGTGTGTGCGTGTGTGATCCAGGCCAGGTCGCAAGCCCAAATCCGAATTCACGCTGCGGATGAGTGTAAGAACGAATATGCGTCTCAGCTTCAGAAATACAACAACGAGCAGAAGAGCTTCTACCACACCGAAATACCCAACATACTCAATGTGAGAACACACACACACACACACATACACACACACACACACACACACACACACTGATGAGGTAAACCCTCACAGCCCTGCCCCGCCTCGCCTTGCCCCGGCATTCACTCAATTCCTCACATTCTTACATCCAAACATCCTGTTCTGTCAGAACTTTCCCCCTCATATCTTCCTCCTTTCAGCTCCAAACCCGACCTTCTGGTTTCATTCAGGTACAGGGATAGTCTCTGCAAAAAAAATCAAATTTATCCCCAAAATGTAGTGAGGACGTTTGCTTCTCTTGTTTTGGGACCAGAGCTGCAGGGCTAATGTGGGTAAAAAGTACTGTAAGCTAATTAGCATGCTGCAGTAATCTCTAATACATTCGCTTATCTGGTTTCTGACACTGTAGGACTCACGGTTATCTATAAATACGGCCAAAGTACAATACACACACTAGTAGTCATCTTGAAGCCTGAGTTTTGAGGATAATAGTGAGTCATACAGGGTCAGAAACCACACAGCTCTTTAGGCCTTCAGTTAGCATGAAGCTAATCGGTGGGGTGTAAGTTTCTGTTATTTGTTAGTCATGTTAGCCTTGTAGCTCAGTGATATGATGAGGCGGGGTGTTGGTATGGGGTGTATGGTGTGGAGTGGGATGTGCAGAGTGGAGTGTATTTAGTGGGGTGGGGTCTGTTGAGTGGGATGTATGGTGTTGGGTAGGGTGTGTGGATTGGGGTGTATTGTGTGGGGCGGGGATGTGTGAAGTGGGGTGAGGTGTAGTGGCTATGGTAACTAGTGTGGTGTGTGGTGTACAGTGGGGTGTGGTGTGTATGGTACCATGGTTGGGGGGGGGGGGGGGGTGTGGTGGGTTTGGTACCATGATTGGGGGCATTGTCTGATAACACTTGACTGAGTATTTTAAGTGCATCCTGACTCTGTCCCTTGTCTGTGATTGACAGAAAGTGCAGGACGTGGATGAGCGGCGGGGCCGGAAACTTGCCGAAGGCTTCGGGCTCTTCGCCGAGACGGAGAGGAAGATCCTGCCAGCCGTCAACAACTGCCTGGACAAAATCACCAGGGCCAGCAGCAAAACCAAGGAGAAACAGGTACTCTATAAGAGAGATTTACAGTTCTGTGCAAAAGCTTAACAAACGTTTTACTGTGACAGGTTGCAAAGGGTCTAAAGATACAAGGAGCCTTGATAAAGAAGTTCCAACCATTCAGCATTCAGCACCACCAGTATACTGATCACTTGAATAATGCTAGGGTTACAGCTTGGGTATGGCTCGGAGTCGGGTATGGATCAGGTATGGCTAGGGTACAAGTCTGTGAAGGCTTGGTTACAGCTCGGGTTCAGGTCTTGTATGCTTCTTGTATGGCTTGGTTACAGCTGGGGTATGTCCCGTACCCAAGCTGTAAATGTAAATGTATTGTTATAGTACGGGTCAGGAAGGAGTCAGTTGCAGGTCTAGTATGGTGTGGTACGGAGCAGCGATGGGTCAAATATAGTTTGGATACAACTAGGGTACAGCTCGGTTCTGGGTTGCTTTATTTGTAATGGAAACACATTTGATTGTGGTACACCGTGGTTCATTGTTGCAGGTAGAAAAGTTTGCATACGTCACCCCACTCGGCTGAAGAAGCAAAACACAGACTCTCACACTGGTTTTGTGTGAACATCTGTTCATAAACCGCCTTTAAGACACTAAAGCTCAGGTTGGTTATGGAAAGAAAGACGTGTCACTGTTTGTTGTGGTTGATAAAAATTCTCTGAGGCTGCTGAAAGTCAGTAAACTGCTAGCCATGTCAGTTTGGGTGACAGAAAATGACTCTCAGAAATCAGTTCAAGTTGTTCTTATTGATCATTTGAAGGTATCAGTGGCGAATATTTTAAGATGAATGAACTAACGACTTCACGGTAACAAGTTTTAAAAGCCCAGTTTGAGATGCTCTCCTGACACTTTTTTCGTTTTGTATCTTCCTTCTTCAGGATTCCATGACCTTCATTGAGCAGCATAAGTCTGGTCTAGCGCCCCCTGCTGATGTGGAGTTTGAGGATTACAGCCAAGGCATAAGACCTGCGGGTGTGGAGAACACACACAACAACTCAAAGGTCCGCATCAAACAGCTCTTCAAAAAGAACAAGGTACCTCACACTCAACCTCATACACCTCACACTGTAGCTAATACTGAACCTTACACTGTAAATCATACTGTACCTTACATTGTACCTCACACTTTAAACAACTCACACTGTAACTCACACTGTACACTGAACTTTATAGTGTACCTCACACTGTACCTCACAATGATTTGAAATCAGATGACTAGAACTGGAAATGGATTTCTGGGGGCGGAATTGTTCCAGTACATGAACTAGATCTCTAGAATCAAAACTAGTTTTCTGAAAACACAATTGATTTGTAGAATTTCATTTTTAATTATAATTAATTATACATTTGTAGAAATCTATAACCAGAAATTCATCTCTACATTTTTAGCTACTTCCAGAAGTAGATCTAGAGTTAAGCAGAGAGATTTACTTATTTTTATTTTTTCTCTCACACACACTCACATACATAATTTTCTCTCATTTGTGGCAGCTTCGTGACAATGACCATTGTTAAAAGCGCTATATAAATAAAATTGAATTGAATTGAATTGAATGTTCAGTCATGTTTCAGATGCGTGTGGAGTGAATTTATAGCACATTTTAATATGATTTATTTGAATTATTTCATTATGAATTATTTTAATCATTCTGATTTCTGTCTTTTCAGCAAAGCGGAGGCTCAGACAAAAGCTTGGTACATTGGACTTTCATTAAAAATGCTCATTTAATAATAATAATAATAATAATAATACTACTAATAATAATAATAACACTTTGTGTGGGTTGCTATAGCCCCCTCCGGTGGAGGATTTCTCTCACCTGCCTTCAGACCAGAGGAAGAAGCGTCTGCAGGAGAGGATCAATGAAATTAGAAAAGAGCTGCACAAAGAGGTGGAGAAAAGGTGACTTCACCCTCTCTCCCCCACACACTCACTCACACCCACACCCGCTACCTCACTGTCACCCACACACTCACCCTCACTCTCACCCACACACTCACCCTCATACTCACCACCACCCTCACACTCACCCCTACCCTCACTCTCACCATCACCCCTCACCCAAAAACACACAGAAGCTCATAATATAAAAAAAATATAAAATGTTTTACTCATATGTCCACGTTTCATCTACGTTCCTGATTATGTGTAAACTGAGAGGTTGTGAATGGGTCAGAACTGTTCTCAGTGAAGGTGAATGGAACCAGACGTCTGCCTCTACAATCTTTTTGCAGAAAGTTTTTCCCAACGCCTGAGACATTGTTCTGCCAGAGTTCTGAGAAGATTTTTCTTGGATGAGGTGGTTCTCCAGGACCAGATAGATCTGGTGACCACCACTCTGGAGGACGTGGACAATGCCAACACACTCGAAATGAATCATCTGTATGAGTCTTAAAATAAAAACACAATTAATTTTCTATCTTTTTTAGACTTTTTGGAGTTGGGTGCTGCACCCGCTGTTCTCAGCCAATCCCGTCCACCGCTTTGGTCATGAGGTCCGGCGACATGACCTTTCACCCTCACTGTTTTTCCTGCCAGGTCTGTGTTTCTGTTTTGAACGTCATCTGGAATGAACGTCTAATAAAATTAATACCCAGAATTAGATTATAAACTAAAGTTCTGATAGAATTAATGTCCAAAACGAAGTGGTGATCAAATCTTGAGATTGGTGTTTTGATAATTACTCTAAAAATTAAACACATGATTATTTACTACTTCTGTCATCCTCATTTTCATCTGCCTATAGTTATTACTCAATTCAGCTGTGTGTGTGTCTGTGTGTCTGTGTGTCTGTGTGTCTGTGTGTCTGTGTGTGTGTGTGTGTGTGTGTCTCTGTCGGTGTGTATGGGTGTCGGTGTGTGTGTTTTGCAGGAATGTGATGTCACTCTGCTGCCAGGAAGTTTGTACTGTGTTGAGGGACAGAATCTTTTCTGTCAGTCTCATTACCAGAGTGATGGAGCCGCTCTGTTCTCCAGCTCACCGGGTCAGTCTACACACATACACACACACACACACACACACACATTCACACACACATACACACACACACACACACACACCGCCTCCTGCAACTTCATCAGAAACCCTCCTCCTTTAGCTCTTCCCTGCTTGCTGGTTCACAGCTGGTGACTGTTGATCATCATGAACCAGCTGTGTTGCTCCTCCAGACCTTCATCAGGCTTTATATATATATATTTATATATTTAAATATATATATATATATATACACACACTCACATTTTTCTTTTGTCCCCTCGGATAAATCCTGGTTCTTTAAATCACATGAGAGTGTTGTTGGCCTGAGGTTTTCATCACCTTGGGTTCTCCCAGGAAACCACAGATAGGAACTGATATTCTTCTGTTCAGATCAAATCTGTAGGTTAAGCAGAGTTTTTCTTTCGGTTCTCTTTCATGGTCTGACAAGCACATATGGAATAAGTAATAGTAATTTTTAAATAATTAAAGAATAGTTTGTAGTAGATTCTAAATATGTTATCATTTATTAATAATTAGCATTTAGTTTCAGAGGTTTAAGAATCATTTCTTCTCCTACAGCACCCTAATGTTGTGTACATAAGAACATTAAGTAGTAAATTAATGCAAACAAAAATGAGGAGAGGTGTACAGTAGCAGGTTCTCAATGCAATGGTAGCAGGGGAAGGGTGAAGGTGACGGGAAAATAGAACTGTGTGATTCATGACTCACCAGGTGACTCACCCGGATCCATTAAATAACTCATGAGTCACGAATCTAAGGTCTCTATTGAACCGAATCCTTTGAGTCCTAACTACACCATGCCTTAATTGTAAACTCTGTCACTCTGTTACAAACATTAAAACATCAATTACTACCGTAAAAGTTGCATAACTTACAGTTTCTTTGCACCACCACACTTAAAATCCTACAAACCTACAATTCTACAAACTTCCTGGGAAGTCAAATCCTCCTAGTGGACTCTTGTGTCTGTCAGAGCCAAAAATAGCCCTGCATGCGAATCTGAATCGCTCAGAGAGTGAGTCATGAGCGAATCTGTCTAAATCGCTCAGAGAGCAGGTCTGGGTCCTTGGCTGAGTCATGAGTGAATCCATCGGGTCTGGGTCCTTCGCCGAGTCATCAGTGAATCCATCGGCATCGCTCAGAGAACGGGTCCAGGTCCTTGGCCGAGTCATGAGTGAATCCATCGGGTCCAGGTCCTTGGCCGGGGTTAGGGGTGAAGGTGATGGGGAAAGGGGTGAAGGTGACGGGTGTAGGGGTGAAGGTGACGGGTGTAGGGGTGAAGGTGACGGGTGTAGG
>JBBPCY010073626.1:0-10187 GCA_037974405.1 Brachyalestes nurse | reverse complement strand
ATTATTATTATTATTATTATTATTATTATTATTATTATTATTATTATTATTATTATTATTATTGTTGTTGTTGTTATAATAGTTCTTTTTATAGCGGCATATTAAAAATGTCTCTTTTTAAATATTATTGTTCTTTTCATAGCTGAATTTGGCGCCTTTTCTTCTCCAAAAGTTTTTGAAATAGGGGCATGGTTTCAACATGTACGTGTACACAGTTATCAGATGATCAGGGCCAAGTATTGATAGTTTAAAAATTGATGTTTGTGGTTGATTTGCCTCTGTAATATATGGGGAGAGATAGAGGACGGTCTCCCCTCTACATCAGCCTTTTTTTGGCCCATAAAACCAGCATTTTTATTTCTCCAAACACTGGTTTATAGCAACTACGCAATCACACTTCACATTTTCTACAGTCTAAAATACAATCAAGTTGTGGTTGATACTGATGAAACATAACTACAAATAATTGTTTGCATTCTGAAACTAGTTCACACCACAACTTATGAAGTACAGAAAGCATAAAGACAAAATTTTAAAGCCACTAGCCATCTTATATTCTTTAAGCTACACTGTCAGTCAAACGTTTGGACACACCTTCCTGTTCAGTGTTTTCTCTTTGTTTTTATTATTTTCTACACTGTAGATGAATGTTGAAAACAAACAAAATGATGGAATTATGCAGTAAACAAAAAAACAGAATATGTTTTGTAATAAGGTAATATTGGACTGTTGTTTTGTACTTAGTTAAGTGGTTCTTGCCATAATGTGGAGTAGAACCGTAGTGGAATAGGTCCACTAACTGTGTACCAACCCCACCATCACAACTGATGATCCCAAACACATTAAGAAGGCAAGAAATTCCTCTAATGAAACACCATTTCAGATCGATTCCTCATGAATCTGATTGAAAAAATGCCAAGAGAGTGCAAAGCTGTCATCAGAGCAATAGGTGATGTTTTCAGTATTAATCTACAATGTAGCCGATAATAAAATCGTTGAATGAGAAGGTGTGTCCAAACCTTTGACTGGTAGTGACTTGTCTATATTTGAACTTCCTCACCTGTAGAGTCTGGGTAGTGAGCGGCTGTGGCCTCCTCCCAGTCCGTTCAGCGAGCCGGTGGAGTACTTCCTCTGGCGAGGTGAGGGCTCCAGCGTGGGGTCGCCATCCCGGGCCAGCAGCCTGCGGCCCAGTCTGGGGCTGGATGGCATGCTGGCCGCCCCGCTCGGGCCACGTCTTAGACCGTCGGCCGGGTAGGAGGAGGAGCCGTTCCACATGGAGAGGAAAGAGCTGGCAGTGTTAGGACGGCGGCCGTCTGCTGAGTAGCTGAGCAGAAGGTTGTCCTGTGACTGCGGACGTGTCCGGGTGTGGATGTGGATTGGGCTCATTGGGCGCTCTGACTGCCGAGGAGATGGGGGCATGCTGAGGCTGTTGCTAGGGATTCGGACCGAGAGGGGCGGGCGTTCTTGAAGCAGAGATGTGGTCGAGAGTGGGCTGGGGGGCGGGGACAAGCTGAGGTAGGCACGGTCTGCACTGGCCCGTAATAAACTGGCCTCCAGAGCCGACTTCCTGCGCTGCAAGCTATCCATCAACTGCTGCAGCTCCGCTTTGGAACGAGCGCCACGGATGGTGACCCCGCCCACTGATCCCCCATTAGTGTGCAGCTTGCCACAATCTGACAGCAAAAAAGAAATCCAACATAAAAACATAAAGTTTAGGACTGATTAAGTAATTTAAATACTAGTATTAGTCTTTACATTGGTATTGGATTACATATTCAGTATCTACAACACACCACAAAGGCATTTAAAACATACTATATGGCAAAATGTTAAACCAAATAAATAAGTCTTAGCTGTTTTAGTTAGGCATTCATGTCACATAACAAATTTGTAAATGTTTGCTGGGTGGGTTCTGGAAGGAGAAAGGAAACACTGCTGCCAATCACTGAGAGGCAACAATCACTGCTTCTACAGCAACATGCAGCGCAGAAGACTTTAACACACTGTTGCTGCCTAATGCATACACTTTGATTAAACTTCAAATTATGGTTATATTGCGAATTTCAAAAAGGGTGACAACTTACACTAAAACTGTAAGGGCAGCTGGCTTACCAGACAGAACTAGTCACTCTCACACTCTCAGACACACCCAATTACCACTCTGCCAGACATGCCTTCACTGTTTCCAACGAAAACAAAAACGTGCTGAAACGTTTTGTATGAAGGTTTTTGGAACAAAGATTCTAGTCCTCATTCAGAAACAATGAACAAACATTCAAAGCCCGTAACATGCTTTTCAGGGCAGCCCTACTCATGCTGCATAATACTAACTCATCAAAGAGACAATATACATTTCAATTAACAGTGTTAAAATTTCTAATTGGTATTAAAAGTAAAAAAAAATACGAAAGTGTATATTCTACGTGTCCCTCATTTACCATCTTTTGTGGCAAACACTGTCAGGAATCTGGAAGTAAGTTGGGTGGGGAGAAGGGAGCGATTATTTTATACATGCACCCATGCACAATTGACAATACGTTTTTCCAAATGTACTTAATTTTGAGTGGACAGTACAAAGGTAAGAGCATCAAAACTATAAAAGCTATACATAACAGTACAGTATAAAAAGTACACTTTAAAAATAACACAAAAATGAATGTAATAATGTACCAGAAACAGTAATAATGTACCAGAAACAGTAATAATGTACCAGAAACAGTAATAATGCACCAAGACAAATTTCAATACATCCTTTACCTGCCATTCCTCAGCCAACTTTTTTTAGCACATTGTCAAATATAATCTGAGCTATTTTCTACTAAACATCTGGCTAATATAGCAGTAGAAAACGGTTCTGTCCAACAGACCATGCTAAGTTTATCAGTAAAACACTTAATGATCAAACACATGTGAAATCAGACACACTTGGTTGGAGACAGATGCCTCAGAAACCTAACTGGCCCTGTGAACCGCACGGTTATGTAAGAAATCAAAATCTGCCCCCAAACAGTGCTGACACAACAGCCCTTTGTTTGGGAGGTTAGTCACACATGCAGAGATTTGCAAAAGACTCTGCAAATAAACGGAAGGATGAAGAAGGGGCGCTGCTTGGTCTGAGGGTGAAGATGTCGGACTAACTCTGCTGACTCTGAAATCCAGAACTCCCTTTCTGATGAATCCGAGCCCAAAAACAAACATAGAAAATGGGGGGGGGAAGCATTTCTTCTAAAAATGGCAAAATGCAAGCAGTGTGAGGCGGGACAAAATACTTTAGGGGGGAGGGGGCAGAGAGAGAGAGGGAGAAACAGAGAGGGAGAGGGAGAGGGAGAGACAGAGAGGGAGAGGGAGAGATAGAGAGAGAGGGAGAGAAAGACAGAGAGAGAGAGGGTCTGGGTCAGAACTCCTACTCTGTGCAAAGAACAATGCGTGGGAGCAGCAACCTCTAAGCGAGAGAACACACACACACACACACACACACACACACACAAACGCAGACCACCTGGGCTGCGGACTCCAGTTCTACATTTTAACTATTAATCATTTCATTCAGAAAAATATTATCAATACTCAAAGTAACTTTGCAGGAAAGTTCCTGCAAGTCACGTTGGACCATTGCTACTGGTTCGGTCGCCAGTGACGTTGTGTCCAATGGATGTTTCAATTCATTCATAAATGACAAAAATTGAGATTTGAGGTTTTGTTTATTTGTGTTTGGTAGCTTGCCATGCATTTAACTAACATTTAACTAAACATCTATCTGAAAAATAAGATGAATGTAATAGATTCTATTAAATCTAACCATAAACTTAAACCTGAATCTAATCCTCTATTCAAAACCTAAACCGAGCCTTAAAGTTGTTGATAATCAACTTAGATCCACCAGACTGTTCATAAACGATTAAAGCCACTCAAAATAAAGTGTGACAGAAGAGATGTGATCTTTTGCTACTACATAGAATAAACATGACGCATAACCCATTTTCACACTATACAACACAGTGTGATGAATGAGGCCTTGTTATAATTATCAGCTACTAATTTAATTTAAAGATTTGTACATAGATATGTCATTCCTAGCTTATTGGAAATCTTTGAACAAAATTTTCATTACTATAAACTCTCGGTGTTGAGACAACGTTGTGTGTTTTTAATTTTTTCCTCTTGTCATTGTGACATTGTGACACATGGAGAGATGGAGAGAACAGGTCACTCACCTGTGCTGCTATAAGCCAGTGAAGGCCCTGCACTTTTCTGAGGCAGCATGCTGTTCATCTGACCAGCTTCTCCTGGATGATCGAAGAGAAAGCAGGAATCACCCAGACACTCTGCATGAAATGAAGAAATGCAAACACATTGTTGATATGTGGCACATGTGAGAAACGCCATCAGGGATTTGCACTGTTCCTGTTTGTTCAAGTGCTGTTAAGTTTTAAAGGGCTGTAAACTGTGACAGTTTTTTTAATTATTTACTTAGAATTAAACATAAGTTTCTGCAACAAATCACAGCAGCTAAATACATGTGTTAGAGTCTAGCAGCTACAACAAGCACTGAACCTCATCAGCTACCCTGAATTTCATCAACTACCCGCAACCTCATCAACTACACTGAATTTCATCAACTACACTAAACTTCATCAACTACACTGAACTTCATCAACTACCCTGAATTTCATCAACACTGAACCTCATCAACTACACTGACCTTCATCAACTACCCTGAATTTCATCAACTACACTGAACTTCATTAACTTCCCTGAATTTAATCACCTACACTGAACTTCATCAACACTGAACCTCATCAACTACACTGAACTTCAACTACCCTGAATTTCATCAACTACACTGAACTTCATCAACTACCCTGAATTTCATCAACTACACTGAACTTCATCAACTACCCTGAACTTCAACTACACTGAACTTCATCAACTACCCTGAATTTAATCAACTACTCTGAACTTCATCAACTACACTGAACCTCATCAACTACCCTGAACCTCATCAACTACCCTGAATTTTATCCACTACGCCGAATTTAATCAGGTACACTGAACTTCATCAACTACACTGAACTTTATCAACAACACTGAAATGTACCACCTACACTGAACTTCCATCACCTACACTGAACTTTATCAACTAAACTGAACTTTATCAACTACTCTGAACTTCATCAACTACACTAAAATTTATCAACTACACTGAACATTATCCACTACACTGAACATTATCCACTACACTGAACTCTGTGTGGAAGGTGAAGAATCATCCCCATCGGCACCGGTTAGCTCTAGTGTTAGTGTTCTCTCATTTAAATTCATTTTTTGGCAGACTCCATCAACTCAACACAAAAACTACCATGTAAACCTTTCTATTTTTCTCTCTGTTGTACACCTCTATGAGCTGTTACAGTTTTACTCATGCCACTGATTTGTTTTTGCCTGCTTGCACAAGTGGACTAGTTTATCATGTTTGTGTTGACACAGTGACATCAGCTTGTTTTTTTCTCCCTAGCTTACAGATAGTCATGCACACACACACACACACACACACACACACACACACACAAACTGTGGATTTACAGTATGAAAGATATGCAGTCACTTTAAGAAACTCATAAACATCTTTCAAATGCAGCGGCAAAACACAAACACAATCCAACTATGAAGTAATGAGAGAATGTTATAAAGTTACATAAGTGGTTCCTTCAAGGAGTCGCCCAATGAGATTGTGAAAGCGAATAGGCAAAAGCCCAAACCTCCTTTAATTCTTCCTCTTTACTCCTCTAGCGATAGAAGAAAAGAGAAAGAGTCTTTAATATTGAGTGGAAAAGCAGATGCAGGAGGGGACAAGCTCAGATTTCAGCACCAGTCTGCATTCTCTGAAGGGGTGAAGTCCATTGAATCTTGCAGCAGAGAAAAGCTGCGACTGCTGTTCCCTTTAGTCTGAGGCTCATCCTCCCCTGGCGTTCAGTAAAGTTGCATGATACATATACATCTTCTGTTATCATGATATCATTAAAAGTGTGTTAATAGGCAAATGAGCAAAAAATGAAATCTCGATGAGTCGATTTATCTTAAACCTGGGCAATATTTCTAACTTTTCACATGTTGGGATTGTTTTAAGCTTATTATAGGATATTTCTCCAGATTTTTTTTTTCAAGCAAGTGAAATTATCCACAAGCAGGCCAACAATGAAGATGCTGATTTCAGCTTTTTAAAGTAAACCGCTAAGGTACACTAAATCAACAAAAGAGAGTACTTGAGAAACTTCCCAGAATAAAATATCCCACCCACATAGAGTCATAAGAACCGCAACCACATCTGCACTATAACATACTACATCCAGACGTATGCAGAGAGAGAGAGAGAGAGGGAGAGTGAACGAGACACAGCCTCCTGCCTCAGTCTCCAACTCCTGCAGTCTGTGGCTGGCTGGAAAGAGCCTCCACAGGAAGTGAGGGATCATTTTACGCCGTTGGCGACACAATCTTTCACCATGAGTTCACCATCTCCCACCACCTGAGAAAGCTTTGGCTTTCCCCTACAGCCGACATTAAGAGGGGGGGCTAGCCTTGTGGCCCAAACCCAGAGAGGGGAGGGGTCCCCCTAAAACTCAGAGAAAAAGAGTGATAAAAGGATGACCTTAATCTGGTCCTACACTGGGACTGCAATATGGATACAAATATGCAGCCCACACAGTTTTTACAACAGTGATAATACTTCTGTGGCCACTGCTGTATGTATAGTAAATTTCACGAACAATTGTTTCTTTATTTTGCTGTGAGGCCCATATCTAGCAAAGATCAAGTGTGCATTTCATCCGTGGACCTTCCAGTTTCATCATGACCGGTGAGCAATACAAAGGAAAAACTCTGAGATGAGCCAAGTAGGGCTGCAGGTCACAGACGACTGTAACATGCAAATGAGATTTTAACCAATCAGAATCAGAGTTTACTGTGTGCTGTGACCAAAAATATTCTTAATGAGTGGCACTCGGGGGGAAAAAAGATCTTCCAGACATCTAACAAATATGTATAATCTTGGTCCCAATAATAGATGCCGGTCTTAAACAGAGGTTCATAATTGTGATTTATTTTGATTCATCCCAAGGAAATGTGATATTGTGTCCATACTGTATAGTTCTGGAAAGTGTCTTTTTCTGGGTAGTACAGTCATGACAGGTAGTTTACAAGAAAGATTAAACAAAGGGTCACTCAAAGGAAACATCTGTGAGATAAGCCAGGGTCCAGGGCTGACTCAAAGATCTAGTGGTTAAAACACATTCAGCATTCATGAGATAAAATGAATGTTATAGCAGGGAATGGTCTAAAATGTGTAGTGTGAACATACTCCAGGATTTTGGAATGGGGGGGGACTTCACAAAGCAGTTCAGTGGATAAACTAAACTAAACTAAACCAAGTCAAGCCAGTTCAGCAGGAGGAGGGTTAATGATGGTTCTTTTTGGACCTGTATTTATATGGCTTCAATTTAAGCTCACTGAGAAGCCCACCCCCCAACTGGGACACACTGATTTAGGTAAACACCACTCACTCTATGTAATGATCTTGTCAAACAGTCAGCATGGGGGGGGGATTTCTGGGGTGATAGAGGCTGAAAATGTGACTCAAAGGTTTCAAACACCACCGCTCATCAAAACAGTGCTGTTTTCGTCATCTTGACCTGTGGCAGCGGTACATTCACATATAAAAAGCCAATACTTACGTTTACTAATGAATTTTGATGGAATTAGATTTTATATTTTTCTAGTTCTTCCCAAATATTGTTACTTATTTGTGAAGAACGGAGTACCAAATAAATTTTTGTGATACTTTTCCTTTTGTAGGATTATATATATATATATATATATATAGAGACAATATCGTGATACAAATTAATAATATAGATAGATAGATAGATAGATAGTGCAACTCTCAACAGGGAATTCAGCATTTGAGGAGTTTTCTTTCTACACTTAATTATCAAGTACTTAACTATTTCACTTCTACTGCCTCTGTTTCATTACAGTAGCAGTGCTGTACTGGTGCGTTTTATTGGTTTTATGCTGCTCCAGTTTAACGTCAGTACTCGAACTGGTCTCCCCTGGAACTCGGGCTCTCCGGGGCATCTGCCGCTCCGGCGGGGGATTTACTGACACTCGGACAAAGAAAACATCGCTCCGAGGTAAAACTACACCAGTATAAACCAGGTCATAGTGGTCGTAGGTCCGTACAGCGTAGACTGGGCCATTTTTCAACTCGACATTTCGAGAAATGTAGCGAAATACGTGTTTTTAAACTTTTAACATCACGACTATCAGGTTCAGTCACAGAGCCTCCGACACTGTTCTGATAAACATCACCCTCTCTGCTCCCCGCCGTCCCGTCTCCTGAAGAGTTTTCACTCACAGGGTGTCATAAATCTGAGGAGATCCACTCACCTCTCTTTGTCCTGTCCCATTCGAGCTGCCCGGCGCAGAGGATGAAGGCTCCAGCCTCTATGTGTGTTTTATCATGACAAAAGGAGGAGGAGGTAACGTTAATAGTGCTGCGGAGTCTCCACACACTGCTCCTCCTCCTCCCCCTGCTGGGGCTAGACTGGAGGACTGGAGGACTGAAGTTCTGCTTGGGGCGGACACTTAAACTCAGGACCCCAGACCATATATAATGTAATTGACCCGTCACTGGGATAGATGATAGTCTGTGATGCAAGCCTTCAAGTTCTGGATGCCAAAGAAATCATATTTACATATTTACACTTACACTTTACACTCACACCCCCACCCTGTAATTTCCTCCTGTGCGTGTGTACTCAGTTACTCATTGGGTCACTGGTCCAACAGGCAAACACACACACAGACCAGACTGACCACAGGCCTGACCGTTGACCTGATCGACTGCAGGTTTATCTACAGAGCCGAGGACTGAATCGTCTCACTCAGGACTGTGGAGAAGTGTGTGTGTGCTCAGTCTCTAGACTGGCCTTGATTTAAAACATTGATTACTTGGTGTGCATTTGCATATTTGTCTCTGTCTGAAATCATGAAAGTGTCTGAAAGACAAGAAAGAGATAGAAATTGAGAGAGATAGATAGAGGAAAGAGGGAGAGAAAGACCAGACGGAACCCCTCCCCCTCGTCCTGCAAACTCCAGTTGCATCATGGGGAGGGGGTGCTGGACCTCAGCCCGGCCCCTCTGATTACTTCCAGACTTCATCCCCACTCGCCACACACACACACACATACACACACACTTGTTTTGCCACAGTGTCAGGACATGCGATCCTTCATGTGTCTCATGTATAATGTAAATCATTGCTGTCGTGACATAATCCCACATCTTTGAAATGTTACGTTCACGGCGGAAGCAAAAATGGTTCTTAACTTTAAGTATTTTATTGTAACAATATTTTTCTGTACTCTTGGACGTTTTTTTACTGGTCCATGCATCCAAAAAATGTCGAATGGAAAAGTGGGGAAAAATACTTAAGAGGTTATGTAAGTGTTTATATGTTATATAGATTAAGCCTAAACCTAATCCCATTTGGTAGAATTCCACCAACTTTTTCAAACTTTCTGTTACAAACATTTAAGGTGTAAATAAAGTTATTCCAACTAAGGTAGGGCTGTTCATGGAGATGGATATAGGAACCAGATCTGGATGCCTCACACAAAGTTACGAATACACTCTTTTATGATTGAGACATTGCATACAGAAAGTTTTGAGAACAAATTTTGACATAAAAGTATTCTTTTTAATTTAGTTGTGGCAGAGAGGTACATGCAGGAGAGTAGTACTCAACAGGGTTTGGGTTATTTAAAATCTCAAAGTTCATCCCAAAGGTGCTGGATGGGGTTGAGGTCAAAAATGACAAATAAAATACAGAAAAAAACAAAAATTTGAGAGACTGATATTCATAACACGGAGAAATGTTTTTGTCTTATGTGTGTTAATGTGATTTTTAATATTTAATGTACACTGTTTAGAAAATCAAGTCAAATTATCTTAGAAAATGGAACTTATTTGAATTCAGTTCTGATTCTTGATATTCTGATTCAGCGTCAATAGGGACAATCTTACAGTCATTAGTTACAGAGACAGTCTTACAGCCATTAGTTACAGGGACAGTCTCACAGTCATTAGTTACAGAGACAGTCTTACAGTCATTAGTTACAGAGACAGTCTTA
>JBBPCY010073625.1:0-10187 GCA_037974405.1 Brachyalestes nurse | reverse complement strand
GACATACATGAGGGGCACCAAATGCAAAATGTTCCTCTGAATAACCAAAAAGAAAACATGCTCCCAGGACTATCACACCTAAAATATCCAGAGGATGTTCTATGACTTATAATTCCCTGAAATACGCATTTCGTTGTCCTTGCAAGCAACAAGCAACAGAAGAGTGATACAGAATTTGATAGTTTTGATCAAATTGAATGTGTTCTTGGGTTAATATCACTTTTTTATTTTCTTAATTCAGTTCTATTTTCACAAAGAAATCGTCCTGTCGTCCTCAACGGTGGACATGCTGGGAACGTAAAATAAAAAATATATTCAAAGAAATTTACATTTTAAGGTGTTTTATTTAGGCCCAAATAGATAGAAAATCAGACAAAAAAAGAAATTGTAAGACACTTTTTTTCTTCGGTTTTCAGGAGGATAATCAAAAAATTCTGAAGCTGACTTTTACAGTGTGTCAGCTTTTCATTGTTCACATTAACTTTTATTATAAATTCAGAATGTTATTTTCCTTCCCCTTATTCAGGTTACATTTTTAAATATTATCCTTATAAAAATTATATTGCCAGAGGTTTCTTGAGTGCCATTTGATCCTGTTGCCGGGTCTAGGAGAGAGCAGGCAGAAAACAGGGTGCCACCCTTCTCCTCTGTATTTCAGTGTGTGCACGAGAGTCGCTTCTTACATGGACAGGCCTGGGCTCCTGAATGGCACTGTGGCAGTAAGTGATGGATGTGGAGGCTGAGGGTGACGGCGCAAATCTGAATTCCCTCCAGCCCATCTCTCCCACCCTCCCTTTCTCTCCAGAGATCACAGTGACTTTACACTGTCACGGTGCTTTAGAGAAGGAGGACACAGAGAAAGAGGGAGAGAGACTGACATTTTATGCCCCTTTTGGGCTAGATCTGGAGGCCAGATGGAGAGCGCCGCTCTTAAACAGAACAGCAAGGACTCCCGTTTAATTAAATATCTGGTGAGATGTACTCCACTCTCTTTATTAATGTTTTATTTTA
This sequence comes from Brachyalestes nurse, assembly GCA_037974405.1. NCBI lineage: Eukaryota > Metazoa > Chordata > Actinopteri > Characiformes > Alestidae > Brachyalestes > Brachyalestes nurse. The sequence goes on along the minus strand of JBBPCY010073625.1, from coordinate 9,176 downwards.
TTCAGTGCATGCATATCTTATTTTTTTAGACCTCAGCATACTGGCCCTTGTATTATTCACAAATGGTGAGAAAATGATTAGAAAACATAAGCAGCGCGAGTGGAAGGTGGTTAAACAGCGAGTATGATATGAAACTCGGCTGAATGAACACATTGTTTTCTAATATCAGTGCAGAACTGGGAACCTGTTTCTTGCTGGTGCTGTTCGCGCTCAGGATTCATCTGTTCATGAAGAATGCTCTGAGGAAGCTCGGCGAGAACTGCATTATTCATCCCTCCTCAAACTTGATGAATTATAAAGCGGCCTCTGTGTCAATTTTCTAAAGCTGCTCACAAATCAGCAGCATTACATTAATTGCCAAATGTGCTGATCTGGCACATTTTCATCCTCAGTCTCTCCCTTCCTCTCTCTCATTCTCTCTCTCATTCTCTTATTCTCTCTCTCTCTGTGTTTCTCCTCTCTCTTTCCTCTGTCTCTGGTCTTTTCATTCTATCTTTCTCTTCCTCATTGTTGGTTCTCTCTCTCTCTCTCTCTCTTTCTCTGTCTGTCTTTCTCTTCTCGCTTGAATACTCATTCTTTCTTTCTCTGTCTTTGTAAGCGTCTGTATGTCTCATTCTGTTTCTCACTTTCTTTCTTTCTTCATCTGTCTCTGTCTCATTTTTTGGTTCTCTCTCTTCCTCTCTCTCCTCCTCTCATGTACATGCTTGAATCAGTACTGTGTTTTTTTTCTGCATCCTACATCAGTAAGACAGTCTTTTAGTTTGGAGGTTTGTGATGATGGACATCTTGAACAGTCTGGTGTTCTGTCATTTCTTGTGTGTGTGTGTGTGTGTGAGTGATTGTGATTTCGGCTCAGGCTGAAGTGAAACAGCATTGCAGGCTTATTTGGGCCCCTGTAATAACCTGCCACTCACTAGTCTGTGTGTCTGAATGGCAGCAGCGCTGTTACTTTAGTAAAGCATGTCAGTGGTGAAGGCAGCTCTCTGGGTTTCAGGGACTTGGTGTGTATGTGGTGTCATCTAAAGAGATATCCATTGATTGGCTTTCGAGCAGTATCTCTATGGAGTTAAAGACCGGAGAGGCGAACATCTGCTGGGATGTTGTTAGGTGTGTCAGGTAACCTGGTTGTGTCAAGACACTGTCCATCATCTTACTTGTGTATGTACCTCCATATCTTATGTATAACGTTCTTATACAGTGTGACAGGATGCAGCTGAGCCAATGTACATAAAAAAATAAAACATTTGGTGTTGTAACTTTAAAAGGGCTTCTATTTTAGCTTGAACATTTAAACATCTGCAAAAATATGTCAGCTTCAATGCTGTCAGTCTGTATTTTGCAGTGAAAAGGAAATTGCAATGAAAAATCGCATTTTTTGAAGATTTTTTATCACGAATAACTGTTCTCAGCAAGCAGATGTACTTAGAAATGATTGTTATCGGCTGACAAAGACTGGACACACATCAGTTATTACTTCTTCGTAACTCAAATGATGCACTATGTCAGGTCCCAACAGCGGCCACCAGGGGTCGCTCTTTTTTAATTTTGGTTTTTGTGTTTGTGACTTTTATTTTGATATCCTGAGTACACGGGGTTTGAGTTTAGTCTTATGTGTTTCAGCTGCTGGTGTACTCAGGAGTAAGTGTATGTGATTGGTGATTGGTTTTTGGGTTATTAGGGTTTGTATTTAGTTTGGTTAGGACCGACATGTCGGTCAACCCTCACGATAGTTGAGTTTCTCCTGTCTCTGTTTAGTGGAACCACAGTTCTGGCTCTCAGACATGTTTTGCTTTGTTTTGGTTTGAGTTAAAAATAAAAGAACCATGATGACTATCCCTGGTGCGTGTGTGCTTCCCGGCGTGCGAGGAGAAGGGGAAGCAACGTGACACACTACTTCTAGCACAATTACCAAAATAGTTGGTTTAGTAAGCTAAAGTGAAGTGTCTCTAGGTTACTACTTGTCCTGAATAGAACAGCTACTGTCTGCAAACTGAAGAGACCTACCTAGTCTGTAGATGCTAATGCCTTCAGAAGGTATGGAGAAACATTCTGAATGTTGTAGCATTTGAGAAGTATGGTCATGGATGTCGCCTAGCAGGCCTGTTAGGAGAATCTTGCCAGACAGAACAATGATTAAAAAAGGGAGGGAGGGAGAGAGAGAGAGCGGGAGGAAGGGAGGTCATTAGCATCTCAGGAGCCTTCTGACTCTCTCAAGCCTCATCTGGTGATTTATTAGCTCCCAGTCTACCATGATCAGCCCTTATCGCATTTTCCATTCTTAGTTTATTGCTGTCCTTTGCTCTGGCGCTGTCCATGGTAGCGTTATGAAGCAATGCTAACATGTTGGCCTCAGTACAAGTGGTACTCCAAACTGGACTCACAATATACTTTACCGTGAAAAAAATCCACCCTTTACGGTGTTCTTTTAACTCTTTACCTAAATCTTACTGAATAATATGATGTAAACATGTCATATGCTGTTATGACGGATGTCATATGCTTTAATGATTTGTCATGAGAGTTTCATTCATTCATTCATTTATTTTCTGTAACCATCTAATCCGTGTGTACTCTGAGCCTATCCTGGGGTCTACAGCCGCAAGGCAGGGACTCACCCTGTGCGGGGTGCCAGCCCACCACAGAGTGTGATGAGAGATTATGTTCATATAATAGTCATGGTATTGCTGCTGACTGATATTATAGTATTTGATGGCACAACCTTAAATTTGCATGTGAAAAACTGTTAAAATCTGTTATGCATAACTATATAATGGTTATATCAATGTTATGATGTAGGGTTCAAGAGAAGTGTTACCCTGTTCCCCTCTCTGTTCAAAATGTACAGTCCCTGAACACAGTCATTACAGTACTGATGCGAAAAGAGCACTATGTGAAATATTATTAAGTACCACTAAGAGGAAAAAAAAGTAATATGAAGACATTAACAGCTGTAGTTTGTTCTCTAAAGGAGCTCAGTGTTCTGACAGAATCTGTATGTGGTGTTAAACTTTCCCTTGCCTGTTTTGTAACTGGAGCAGAATGCACCTAATAACTATAACAACAGTAGCCTCCTCCTTTTTGTATTGCGGCAAAAACGTAATACCACCTGGAAAGCTCATATTTTGCATGCAGTCAGGGTTCTCTCACTTCCTTTCTTTCTTTCTTTCTTTCTTTCTTTCTTTCTTTCTTTATTTATTTATTTCTTCATCTGTCTCTGCCTCTTCCTCTCATGTACATGCTTGAAACAGAGCATAAATAGTCATGATTAGATGTTGTGTAAACGTTTTACCATGCAATCACAGATACTGGCATCTCTACCAAGGCCTATAAGAGGTTAAAGAGAGTTGCCTTTTTATAGGACATTAAGCTCTATTCTCTCCACAAAACATATTGTCTCTCATATCTTTGAGCTTTGCCAGATGCAACTAAAAACACTTTCAATGATTATGCAAACTTACTGAAACATTCTCTTTGATTTCTCCCGAAATATTTTTAAGCAATGCTAATGGATCTGTTGGTCTAATGTGTCCCGTCTAAAAGACTGCGGATCAACACACCCTGAGCAAAACTCCTGTTCATAGCTTCTTGATGTTTTTAGCATTCATGCTCTCTCCACTGGGAAGGAATGGAGCTGCGCTGTGTTGGTTGCAGGTCCATTAGGTAGCTAATCTCCCTGCGCATGCCCATGAAAGGAGGTCTAGATGAGCTTTTGCGGTGGTTGGTCCAGATGTTCTGCGCTGGGGGTCCTGCTCAGCTTCCCCCGCAGGCCAGCTGTTTAGGAAACATTATAGGAGGAATGTATCTGGAGAAGACTGCTTTGATTATCCACTTAAGAGGGAAGACCTGATTTCGAGAGGATAATTGATAGATGGGGAAAGAAACCTGCAGTGAACTTTTGTCTCAGCCTGTAGCACTTTATTGTATGCTTTCTTTTGGGTCAGTGTGAGTTTCCCACATCTGTCCAGGTTCCACCTTGAGCAAAAGCGTATTAGTAAAAATTTGATTTCAACCTGACCTAAAAAATGACCTAAAACCAGTGCTTGCTCTCCTACAGGCTCTCCAGGCCCCGCCCCCCCTGCGGGGTTTCCCCACCCACTTGTGGGTGGAGACTATTCTGAAAGTCCTCCCAGTTCAAAGATTTGTGGTTTTTTTTATTTGTTTCTAAGACTTAAAATAAAATATTTTTTTTTCTTTTTTTAGGGACATTTAGATCTGAGTCTGTTTTTAAAATCCCACTAGTGGTTACTATTACATGTTTTTCAGTAACGTTTGGTTCTACGTGACATAGGAACACCACACCTCAAGAATCAACATGAACCAGGGGAACTTCCATATAAGGAGTTTTGCAGTTTGTTCTAAGGGTTAAGGGACAATTCGACTGAATTTCATATTAATAGAAAAAGGTTTCTATGACATACGAATAGTGGTACCATTTGTAATGTCTCTATCATAAATATTTTCCATGATATTGTCTGCTACTAATAACATAGGGCAGTGTTTGGGAATAATCTTACATCAACCTGTATGTGAAGAACTTAAGGACAAAGACCTGGTAATATTCAAACAGGAGAGTATAAAGAGTCTGACATAGAAAGGTGTCATTGCAGCGCCTCCTGTGGATGAAATGGAAAAATATTTGGCATGCCTCCAAGAATTTGCACCAAAGTAAGTCACATTTGGTCAAATTTGGACGTTTATGTTACAAGACTTTGGCTGGTGAAGTGCCAGATTTTTGCGTTGTCATTAATGAGTAGTATAATGTAACATAATGAACTAGGGTAATGCGCCACCTAGAGGTCAATTTACCATTCAGATTTCATAATTTGTGAAGAAACAGTTGTTAAGCTATTGCCCCCAAAATGCTTTGTGCCTATCTCACCCAAGGATACAAATCTTGAACTCCATATCAGCCATGAGGGGCTGCCAACACACCAGGTTTCATGTCGACTGATGATGTCTAAATAAATCATCCACCAAAAACTGGTGGAAAAAATGGAGGAAAAAACAACTCTGACAGTCACTGTATGACCACCACTGTCAGATTAATAATAATATTAATAATGCTAATGATACATATACACCAATCAGCCACTAGAGTAAAACCAGATTAAATGAACCTTTTGTTGGTACAATAACCATTTTTGAGATAAAAAGAACCAGTGGTTTACATGCTTCTATATTGCCTTTTCTAAAGAACCCTTGGTTTATTTTCTTCACTGAAATATCAATTTTACCCATTTCTTTCAATAGCCCAGGTATAGTCAATCAGCCAAAACACATTTGGTTTCCTTTTTGCACTAGAGCATGTATCTAAGTAATTTTGGATGGATGTAGATTTCTGTTTTATAAGCTCCCGTGCAAAACTAAAAAAACAAACAATATCTTGACTGATCAACTGTGTTTACAGCAGGGGAAAACTGTGCAAATTTGATTTTTTGAATCACTCTTTTAGGAGCATGCTAGCACTCAGACAGGCCCTCTGTATTCCCACTCTCAGTATTCTTAGTGTAACCTGGTGGCTGCTCTCAGCCTAATGTGTGAGACGGTGCTAAATGAGGCCTAGTGGGGGTACAGCACTGGCAGCACTTTAGAAGATTCAGACTCCAGCTAAAGACATACTGGTGAGCTTTCAGTCACATCCAACTTTTTAGGCTGTTTAAAAAAGAGGAGAATGCAGCTGTAATGGATAATGGGCTGCATTCTCAATCTTTACCATTAGCAAGGTGAAGAAGAACAGTGTCCAAGACGCTTAAACACTTTATTTCTGTTAAAACCTTTTAACTTAATGATGTGCCAGTTTGTGCACTGCTTTGTGTACCACTTTATTACCAAATTTCCCATATTTATTTACCAGTGAGAGCCTTATGTGCTAAAAATAAAGGTGCACAAGGTGTAGAAATATGAAGCAAAAGAGCCTAAAACAGAGTAAAAGTTACATCAGCTCCCAAACCTGGTCCTCACCTGAGCACAGTCAGATAAAATGCAGACAACAGCAGCCTTGCCATCCGTTTCTGTAATGCTGTCATGTTTTATTGCAATCATGTTATATTTTAAAATGTAACAGGCTGATTCTCAAATACATCAAAGTCAGAAATAAGTTGCATTCTTTGTGATATTTACACTGCAGTTACTTTCTTCTTTGCAGCAACCTTCTTAAGACTGAACTCAATTGCAACAAATAGACAACAACTTTACTGTCAATGTTTCGAGGTCGCACTGTGTCGTCTGTACCCGGTCTGTTGTGGTGCATTGACATTCTATACTGTGGTTTCAGAATGGTAAAATACTGCACTCTGTAGTGTGAAGCTCCAGACACAGCCCTCCCCTTCTGTGTGAATTTGTTTATTGAGGTCATAACAAATAGACTGGCAAAACTACACGTCTTGAGTTGATTCACACTGTACAGGAAATGTGTTCTCTTTGATCTAAAGCTGTTACACGTCTTGTTTACTGATCCAGCAACAGAAAAGGTCCTGCAGGGTGTAAAAATGGTGCTCTTCCATTCAACCTTGCATCTGCCTAAAATCAACCAACACAGTCCCTTGCTCTCTCTCTCTCTCTCTCTCTGTCTCTCTGTCTCCTTCCCTCTATCTTGTTCTTATTCATTCTCCATTTTGTTTTCTCTCTCTCTCTTTCTCTGCCTCTCTCACCTGTTTTCTCTCCTTCTCTGTCTCTCTCTCTGTGTCCCTCTCTCTCTCTGTCTCTTTCTCTTCTTCCCTTTCTCTCTCTGTCTCTCTACCTCCCATTCCCTGTTGTCCCAATCTTTCTTTCCTTGCCCTCTTTTATCTGTTTTCTTCTTTTTCAATTTTACACCTTTGCCTAAATCAGCCAGTACAATCTTTCTCTCCTTCTATCCCTCCCAGCGTCTCTCTTTCTTTCCTTCTCTCCACAACTTTATCCAGAAATGTATTGTTTTGTAGCAACTGTTGTGAGACTTAATAAGCTTTCAAAAAAACATTTAATCTAATGAGAAACTGTATCAAACTCGGTGTAGATCACTGAGTTAAGGTTAAATGTATTTGTATGTTTGTGAAAGGTCCCCCTGTTAGCATAAAGCGGATGTAGCTTTTGTGTTGTGTAATTTTAGTCAACCGTAGCATGTTAGCAAATCCATTTTCAATTCCAATTTCAATGTTATGATCTACAGCCACATTAGCTGGGTAGCACAGCATTTTAAACTGGAAACTCAGCATTATGTTGGAAATCAAAAAGCTCAAATTTAAAGGGAACATTTTCTAAAACTTGTTTAACTTCCCATGAGTTGCTATAAAAAATACAATTCTTTACCCTGGTCAATTAAGCACTTGTCTTTACTTCAAATTTGTTCAAATTGTTCCTGTTTTGTTCTACCATTAAAACAAAAGGCATCAATTTCATCAGACTTTTTAAAATTGTTGATCGGACAGTCAATTTAGTGAATGAATTTTAAGTAATAATAAAGATGTTAGAAATCAAATCACTTGAACTAAATGGATGGATGGAAAATGTGGTCTGTGAAAAAGTTACAGCGTATTTAGTAGTGTTACATATTTTTTCCTAACATGTTAAACTCAGCAAGAAAATAGAAACTGCGCAGTAAGATCATTCAATCAATGAATCAGTTCAACATGGACAGCAGATAACGGACCAGCGTGGACAGTTTTTTCCCCTAGTGATCTGGGGAGTGGCGTACTTGCTGAAATGTCTGACTATGCCCCCATTTAATGAGGGCACACTCCTCTATTCACCTCGAAGAGTCTAAAACGTCCCCTGTGTGAAATTGTACCTTGCAGTGGACCGCTGTCAGCTGAAAGCAGCGCTCTTCTGCTGCAGGTCTCCAGTGGCTGTCTAGAACACATGGCTGATCTCGGAGCTGCTGCTGCTCCAGCCACAATACAGCCTTACCAAACTCAACTAATAATGCAGGAGGACTCCCGTGGGTGCAGGGAAGTCTGAACCTCTCATATTCTGTTGCACGTTATGCAGTGTATGGGTGTTCCATGGCTGCTAGATTTGGCTCAGTGTCGTCTGTACCCGGTCTGTTGTGGTGCGTTGACATTCTATACTGTGGTTTCAGAATGGTAAAATACTGCACTCTGTAGTGTGAAGCTCCAGACACAGCCCTCCCCTTCTGTGTGAATTTGTTTATTGAGGTCATAACAAATAGACTGGCAAAACTACACGTCTTGAGTTGATTCACACTGTACAGGAAATGTGTTCTCTTTGATCTAAAGCTGTTACACGTCTTGTTTACTGATCCAGCAACAGAAAAGGTCCTGCAGGGTGTAAAAATGGTGCTCTTCCATTCAACCTTGCATCTGCCTAAAATCAACCAACACAGTCCCTCTCTCTCTCTTTCTCTCTCTCTCTCTCTCTCTTTCTCTCTGTCTCTCTCCCTCTCTCTCTATCTTGTTCTTATTCTCTTTCTCTATCTTGTTTTCTCTCTCTCTTTCTCTGTCTCTCCCACATTCTCTCTCTTTCTCTGTCGCTCTCTCTTTCTCTCTCTCTCTCTCCGTCTCTCTCTCTCGCTCTGTTACTCTGCTTTCCTCTCTTTTATTCATTTATTCATTCTTTTTCAAATCTGCACCTGTGCTTACCCCTCCCTTTGCCTTTCTTTCATTATTTCTTCATTTGTAGTTAACTCTCCGTTCTCTCTTTTGTTTTTTTTTTTTTATTTCCATCACATGTTGCTAAAAAAGCCAGGACCTGTCCCTTGATAAGAGTCTTTCTGTCCGTCCAGGCTCGTTCTGTTAGTAGTAGCTGCATCCAGAGCTAAAGCTGTGCTGGCTGGTACTATCGAGGCCAGACTTTTTTGACATGCAAGGCTCAGGCTGGACTCAGATGAAGGGGAGAGAATGAAAGGGAATGGGTGATCGGACTGGAGCACTGGGGATACAGATATTAATGCATACTGACCTTACCTCTCTCTACCATCCTAGTCAGAACAAAATCCATGCTGACTAGGGGTTGTGTGTGTGAGAGTAAGAGAGAGAGAGCGAGAGAGAGAGAGAGAGAGAGAGAAAGAGTGAGAGAGAGAGAAAGAGAGAGAGTAAGAGAGAGACAGAGACAGAGAGAGAAAGAGAGAGAGAGTAAGAGAGAGACAGACAGAGAGAGAGAGTAAGAGAGAGAGAGAGTAAGAGAGAGAGAGAGAGAGAGAGAGAGAGAGAGAGAGAGAGAGAGAGAGAGAGAGAGAGAGA
>JBBPCY010073624.1:0-10187 GCA_037974405.1 Brachyalestes nurse | reverse complement strand
AAAATCTTGTGGAAAGTCTTCCAAGAAGAGTGGAAGCTGTTAGAGCTGCAAAGGGGGACCAACTCCAGATTAAAGTCTACATATCTGAATGCAATGTCATTGTTCCCGACTCAACAACTCCTTCTTCCCCACTGCCATCAGACTCCCGAACAGCTGACCTACCTCAGCTGTAATTTTGCACATCACGTCACTTTTGCACATTAAGCTTATTTTTGCACACTAAGCTCCTTTGCACATCCATCTACCTCATACTTTATTTTTTTCGGCTCCTCTGCGCATTTCATTCATTGCAAATGCACAGTTTATATTTATCTACATCTGCACATAACACGTGTCCTCACTTACTTACTTCTTTGTATTTTTTATCTTGTTCTATTTTTATACATTTCTTTATTATTTTTATTTATTAACTCTTAACCTAACTCGGCATTTGTGTGTGGACAGCAAAAAAAGAATTTCGTTGCACAGAAAAATACAAATGAAAATAAACGCTTTGAATCTTGGATATTTGAATCTAAAGTATCCGCTGGCGGAATAATCGGGCGTCTTAATACTTTTGTCCGTTTTAAAGTATTTTCTGGAAACTACTAATCATTACTTGCCTAGACCCCATTCAACCTGCGGTGTCGAGTCTAGGATTTGGTGCTAAAAGAGAGCAACCTAAGACAAGTCTTTATCCTCCCTCAATTTGGAGAAATTGGATAGGATTTAGTAGGCAAACCAAATTGAATTGGAAGGAAACAATGCGTGCTGGATGGAGGCCAGCACGCTCCGAGGCTTTGCTGCTGGAGGTTGCGCGTTGATGCGAAGCTTACGTTACCAATCAGTGTGAACAATGGCTTGGGCCAGAGGAGGGAGGGAGGGAGAGAGAGAGAGAGAGAGAGAGAGAGGAGGGGTGGTGGGAGGTGGTGGTGGGGAGGTTGGTTGGAGAAAGAGAAGGGGAAACGGAGCATATAAGGCAAAACTGGATGTGAGATCCGAGGCGAGACGTCAAATGCCTTGAAAGCAGCAGGAGCTAAAGAGTTCGTCCTCAATTGTCATTCGTCTCGTGTTTCCAGAAGAAGGACGTGGTGAACGCTGACCAGCATCCAGGGCAGGTTTGACGTCGTCTATTTTGAAGAATGGAGGGACGGGACCGTGGCCTTTAGGGAGCGCCACGGACGGATGAAAACAAAACAAAAAAACCGCTTTCGTGGATTGCCATTCTGGCGCCTGTCCTAAACGAGCCAGCAGATTTGCACGCAAGACCAGCCTGAACCACCGGAACGGAGTGAGAGGAATTGCACTACTTGGCACGGGCTCGTTTGACAGGTTGGTAGTTTTTATTCAGACTTTGGAAACATCTCGTTCCTTTCCCCGCGATCTTTAAGGACTGAACTACCTTCGCGAGCCAGTGGTGTCCATTCTGAAGTGCAGCGTGGGTCCATTTGCTTAGATGTTTGACGTATTGGACTGGAGGAAGCATGCTCAATATGCAGTGTTCTATCTGTTTAACCATGGAGTGTCTTATACGTGAGATATTAGAATTTAGCCTCGTATTAAATTATTGGAAAAAGGTCGAATGCAACAATGAAAAGAGTGGAGCCTTCAGTGCACAGCAATATGGAGTGATGCCAGTATTGTGAAATATAGTCCACATGGATTAGAGAGAGGGAGAGAGGGAGAGGAGTCAATAAAGGAATAAGGGGGAGAGAGAGAGAGAGGGAGAGTGAGTAGAGAGTGAAGACAGGGATGGAGGACAGTGTGATAAGAGACACAGAGAATGAATGAATTAGAAAAGCAGAGAGAGAAAATAAATGAAGGATTTGGAGAGTAAAAAAAAGAGTAACGAAAAAGGGATAGGAGACAGGGATGGAGCACAGTGGGATAAAAGATTGAAGAAAAGAAAGAAAAGATAAGGAGAAAAGAAAAATAAAGGAGAAAGCGAGGGCATTAATGAAAGAAAGAGAAAATGAAGATAAGATGGATGAAAAAAATGTGCAGTGATGGATGAGAGTAAAGAGAGAGAGTGAGAGAGACAGGAATGAGAAAGAGAAAGAATGAAGAAAAGAGAGATGGAAAAAAGATGGAAAAGGAGAGCCAGGGATGGAGGAGAGAGTGATGAAAAAGGATGAGTGAAGGGAAAGAAAAGAGACAGGGATTGATAAGAGAGAGAAGGGTGTCGGAGGAAAGGGAATTAATAAAGGAATGATTGGAGAGAAAGAGAAGAAGATGAAAAGAGGTAAAATGTGTAGAGGATGGTGACAGAGAGAGAGAGAGAGAGAGAGAAAGAAAAAGAAATAGGAAGGAAGATGGAAAAAAGAAGGAAAAGAATGCTGGAAAAAAGAAACAGGAATAGAGGAGAGAGTGAGTGAGTGGGGGAAAAGGAGAGAAAGAGGGATGAACTGAATGTGATGAATGAAAAAATGAAGAAAGGAGAGAGTTAAGATAGAAGAGGGGGATGATGGTGAAGGGGTGGGAGAGAAGAAAGAAATTAGAGTGAATGAAGGAATGAAACAGTGAAAGAAAGAGAAAGTAAGAGTAAGGAGTGAGAGTAAGGTGTAAGGAATGTGGAAAACACAGATAGGAAGGACTAAAGGAAGAAGAGAGAGAGAAGGACTAGAGTAAAGATGTAAAGAAAGAGAGAAAGAGACAGAAAGAGTAGTGAAATTAAAGAAAGAAAGCAGAAGGAAGATGGAAAGCAGAAGGAAAAGAATGCTGGAAAAGAGAAACAGGAATAGAGGAGAGAGTACGTGGGGAAAGGGGGAGAAAGAGGGATGAAATGAATGAGATGAATGAAGAAATGATGAAAGGAGAGAGTTAAGAAAGAGAAGGGATGGGGAGAGAAGAAAGAAATTGGAACGACACAGTGAGAGAAGGACAGAAAGTGAGAGTAAGGAGTAAGGAAGATGGAAAACAGAGATAGAGAAAAGAGAGTGATGAAAAGAGTGAGACTGATTGAAGGACTAAAGGAAGGAGAGAGAGAGAGAGAGAGAGAGAGAGAAGTGAAGCAGAGGGCAGAGGGATTACTGTGTCCATTTGTTCCGTACACAGCAGCCTGCTTCCAGATGGATGAATGCTGACAGGGAGTGAGTTGGTGCGACTCTCAGTGGTGGCCTCTCATCGAAGGTCCATTTTTTCTGAAGGATTTCGCCACTCCATCCGTTTCATTATACGCCGAGAAGAGGAGAGGTGCTTAGAACTCCTGGGGGTGTGCTAGAATACCCACATTTGGAGAGTTCTGTTAAAAGGGAATCTAATGAAAACCTCTGCATAATTTAATTGTTGAGCTACAAGAGAACAAAGTCATTCAGAGTGGTTTGAGTAATTTGAGACTTACTTTTTAAAGCAGGAACCAGGTGTCCTATTGTGTACCCTAACCATACACATATTGTCGAAGACAAAGACTGTCTTTTGAGTTTTTATATGTAATAAAACAACGATAATTCTACATTTTAGGCCAAAAGTGTAGCTCCAAACAGCCTTGAAAGTGTCTCAGACATCAGGCAGCATATCTGGAAATGATTTCCTACAGTCATTTTCTATGAGAGGTATCATAGTTCCTATCACCTATGTGTCCATATACCAAGCAACCATAGCTATATAAGCACTAAGACGTGAAATGAATAACACTGATTACCTCATTATGTGGAAACCTGTTGGACTTGTTGGTCCGATCCCTGTCTTGTGGGGGTTCTTGGTCTAAAAGTGGTCCAAGTAAGGACAACTGGTGAACTGAGAACAGGGTCATGGATGACCAAGCCTCACTGGTGCATGTGGAAATGAAGGTCAGCCTGTCTGGTCAGATCCCACAGAGCTATCGGAGCTCAGATTGCTAAAAAAGCTACTGCTGGCTATGATAGAAAGGCGCCAGTAAGGCAAGGCAAGGCAAGGCAAGTTTATTTATATAACACATTTCATACACAGAGGTAATTCACAGTGCTTTACATAAAAGGAAGTAGAATAATCATAAAAACAATAATAAAAACAATAATCACAAAAAAGGAAGTAGAAAAGGAAGTGGAACAATCATAAAAACAATGATCACAACAATAAAATGTAAAATGTAAAAACTGATTGATATAATGATTTAAAAACGATTTAAAGATTGATTTAAAGTAAGTTTAAGATGGTTTAAAACAGAATGCAGTCAGTTTGGACGCAGCACAGTGCTCATTCAGTAAATGCACAGCTAAACAGATGAGTTTTGAGTCTAGAATTAAATGTAGCTACTGTTTTAGCACCTTTGATCTCTTCTGGAAGCTGATTCAAAGGCATTGGAGCAGCTGGTGGCTTAGTGGTTTGCGAGTTTGCCCTGAGGTCAGAAGGTTGTGGGTTTGAATCCATGGACTGCTAGTTACACCACTGAGGTCCCTCAGTGTAAGGTACCATCCCCACACTCTGCTCCCCGGCGCCCCTCATTGGTACCAGCCCCCTGCTTCACTTGGTGAATGGGTGAAATACAGAGAAAGACTGTGGGCTGTTGTGTGAATATAAGGGGCCACTTTACTACTGCATGGGCTTTGTAGCCACAGACCAGTCAGAGTGCCCATGCTGACCCCTGTCCACCTCCAAGAGCACCTAGAGCATCAGAACTAAACCATGGAGTGAAGAAATGGTCTTTTCTTTTTACATCAGGTTGACAGCTGTGTGTGTGGATTGCACATAGGCAGAGGGTTTTAATGTTATTTATGGCTGATCGCTGTGTTTGCTGTATTCGTTGTTGCCGTGAAATTGAGGCAACGTTACCATCTGTTGTTTCTAAATGCCTACTTTTAATTCAGTAACATAATTCAGTGACTCAGACTGGGCACACAATCTAAACCACACCTGAATTTGTTAGTAGAATGGAGTGTTTATTCTTATTCTGGATAGTTGCTTAAAAAAAGCAGAACATCGGTAGGCCAATTCTGATTATAGTGGCATATTTTTAGTTTTTTTGGTCAAATAAGTCCCTTCATTGTTTTGAAGATTCAGCAAAAAAGACTTGAAAAAACCCAATTGAAAGAGTTTGCGGGAAAAATTGAGAAAAAAATCGAATACAATTTTTCAGCAACCCCAGATGTAGTCGATCATCCAAGACAGGAATGGAGTCCAATTTTTTTTCTTTAGTGTAGAACAATCACTGCGAGTCTAACTCGTCCAAAAACGCTGGTCAAAAGGTGTCCAGATCTTTTTCGTAAATGCTTCCCTAGCACTTCTTTCAATCAGCTCAACCCATGTCCAGCTCTTCATTAGGGTGGTGCAGACTTGTGGGTGCGGTTTAAGACAGAGAATGACTTAGAGAATGACTGGAGCTGGAGAGGACAGATCTTGGATCTGTGTTTATCTTCGACACGAAACTAATTCCTAATCATTTATTTTTATTTAATTTAATTTCATTGCATTTTATTTGATTTTATTGCACTTATCATATTTTTATGGCACAAACACTAACTCACTTAACCATTAACACCAGTGATCTGTTATTATATCTTTTATAGTTTTGTTATTCTGTGGCACTATTGTTATTGTCTTTTTAACAAATCTCTACTGTCTTACCTTTATCCCTCTTCTTGCACTGAGCATGCTCATGACAAACAGGATAAATAAAGTTCTTTCTTATCTTCTCATCTTATCTTTTCATATCTTAGTACATGTTTGTTCATTTTTATAGCTCATACTAAACCACATCCACAGGCCTCTCTAATGACGGCCGAAATGAGGTCCTGTTCTAAACAAAGAAAATTGGACTCCTACGTCTGGACAATTGTGTTGCAAGTATAATGGACATGAAGTTTATGTGGCGCATAACTTTATTTTAGTCCTCCATAACTTATTTCCAACTCATGTCTGAAAGCTCAAGCAAGATATTGGAAATGCTGAACCCACTCGGAGCCTGTGGTGTGTATTGGATGTCTGCTTGATGGCCTGTCAGTGGTGGATCTGAGGTACGGTGTAATAACTCTGGCATTATGTGACATATGGAATGGATTAACTTTGTGAACAGTATCGACTGCAGTGAAAGGGGCTCCACAGGTCATTGTGGGGAGATGCTGCGGTGCCTGACTCTTCCAGTGCAGAGGCAGTGGTGGAAAGTTCAGCTTGGCTGGAGCGCGGTGCTGTGGTGTCACAGCCAGCTGGACGTGCGAGGAATAAAACAGAGGGCGATCGATCCGTTCAGCGAGCGCAAGCACACCGCCCAAGTGGAGATACATCCACATCCTCTTGGGCTGCTGCTGATGATGTAATGCTTCAGAACCCGCTTCGGACAGCTCTTTGAATTGGCTGGGTGTGTGTGTGTGTGTGTGTGTGTGAGTGTTTGCTGATGTCCTGGCTTTGTACAGGCCAGTTGACCTACAGGGCCAACAACAAATGCATGTTTCATTTTAGCAACAACCGCAACCAAAGCGCTACCTTTAAGCGGAGATCAGCTGCATGAACAGCCTGTTTGTGGCCCTGCCACAGGTTCAAGTCAGGCTTTTAACTAGGCCACTCCAAAATCAATGAACTAGCTATTGTGCTTCCGATCACTGTCTTGTTGTGTAATTCAAATGCGCTTTAGCTTCAGATCATGGACTGATGCCTTTTGGTTGTGATTCCATCAATTACGGCACATCATCCCGAGCCCTGAAGCAGCAATACAGTCTCACACCATGACACTGCCATCGCCATGTTTGACTGTTGGACTGATGTTCTTATTGCTGCCCCTGACTACTGTCTTCCCAAACGTTCCTCTTTCGACTCATCAGTCCACACAAAAATCAAAATGTTTTTGACAAAATTGGACAAGCCTTTACGTGCCTCTTGGATGGCAATAGAAATGAAACATAAACGTGCAAGAAATATGGCACTTTTTATATTTTATGATAATTTTGTATTTGTTTTCTATAAGTTTAAGTAAAAAAAAAAGGCACAAGAAGATGCCTAATGTAATTTTATTCCCTGTTAACCTATTTTAATTTGAAAAATCAACAAAATCATCTGCTGAATGGCACCAGCCAGTTTGTGAGTGGCCTGAGGCCCATGAAGCTGGCCACTATCTTTTTTGAGCTGCTGCTCACACAGCATTGTAGGGCAGCTGAACACATTTAGAGGAGAGTGCTGACTGCCCAATTCAGAGTGCGTGGACTGGCAGATGGCCAGGACTGCCCAGCAGCATCGTAGATGGACAGGAGAGAGAAACTAAGCCGTTCCTTTCCGTCCGGAGAATAACAGAGCCAATTTGTGCTTGCTTAGGCTCCCAGCAATGGGCAGATGTGGCGTCATTGGGATTTGAACTCGCGTCCCGGTGCCTGGGTTGCGTAAGACTTAAAAACAAATCCTTGTTAGGAAATATCAGAATGTCCCAGCAGCTTCGAGAATAATTAAATAAATAAATAGCAGGAGAACTGCAAGATAACTTTTGCATGTTTTTCCATCGTCGTGGGAATGCTCTTTCTACGCAAAGACACACGCATTAACATACACACGCCGTGAAACACACATACTTACACAGTCAGCCTGTCAGAGGAAGCCTTTTGTCAGCACTTTGCTCCGTGTTCAGTTTTATGATTATTATTATTATTTTTTTTTTGCCCTGCTCTCGTTTGGGTCCTCTATTCTGCATTCTGTTCTGTTCTTTTCATTTCGGCCCAATTACAGCTGACCTTGATTCACAGACATGCAATGATCTTTGCCTATAAATTCCATCTTTCTTCTCTGTTCCAATACAAAACCCTGGCCTGGACTCGACTGCAGTGGGGAAAACAATGTCAGCTTGTTTGTATTGATTGAAACGCGTTAGTTCAAGCTGTACACACTCTCAAAATAATCTGCTAATTATCTACACACTTCTGTTGGGTTAGTTTTCTTCAGACCAAGCACATTCCTACATAATTAGAACACTTTAAATATACTGGACTGATTATGTTGATCATCTTATGTAACATCTCTGTATTCGTTTTTTTTTACCTTCCTCATTTCTGTGGGTTCATGTATAAAAGCAGCCATATCTCATTTTTAAATATCCATTTCCTTATCACTTAGAATTAAACAGACTGTTTTTGTTTTTGTTTCCGACTGACTGCATTGCACTGCGCCTCATGTAAAAAGCAATCCAGGATGAAACACTCCTTATAACTTCAGCATTAATGGGTGGGGCTGAACCACTGTATACTGAATGAATGTTGAAGCCATTTGTAACTTCACTAAAATGATGCATTAAAAAAACAAGAATCCTGATTTCCAATGTGGACCATATGAATTGCTACATTTTCTGCATATACCGCATTTTAAAAACCATTGAAAATTCAGTTTTCCATGATATGTGCCCAAAGTGAGCAAGAGAAAATGTGCTATCCTTACTGTTGTTTTTAACACATCTATTTTGAGAGTGCAGTTACAAGAGCTAGTGGGATGGATGCTGGACTTTTGAAGTCAAGCCAAGTCTAGCTTTATTGTCATTCCTCTCATCACAGGCGGGTGCTGAGCAGGGAATGAAATATAGGTCCCCCAGAGCCACGATGCTACATTTAACACAGGAACAACAGGCCGCTGGACCACAGAGCCCTGCAGGTTTGATGTCATTCTGTAGTTCAAGCCAAAATGAATGACGTTTTGGAAAATCGTCACCATCGTACCCTTTTGTTCCAGAATCCCAAAGTTTGTACGTTTAATCCTGTTTAAGCACGGACTTAAAGACAGCTGTGTTTATGCAGCCTGAAACAAAACAGGTTAAAATATCACAAAAATGGTGTATGGGCATTTTTTAGAGTGTGCATGATGTAATAAACACAAGCTGTTTTTCACTGGATTCTCGGAAATACCTTCTGAAATATTAAGTACTAAGATATTACAAAATCTGGCAACCTTGCAATTTACAAAAACTACAGAAATGTATTTTAAAAAGAGAGCCATATATTAAGCAAAAAATATGCAGAGACAAGATTTCTTGAAATAAGCAAAATAACTAAAATGCAAAAGTATTTAGATCAGAGGGGAACAAAGATTTGTTTTCTTTACATAAGAAATTCAGTTGCTACTTTCTTTTATTATTGTACTGTGTTCTGAAAAACAAAGTGGAAAAATATGACAACAAATGACACTTTGGCAGCGGTAAAGTACAGTTTGAGGAACCAGCCTTGGGAGATAATAGAAACTGAACAGCAGACTTTTCATGCAATATCATTTCATTAACAGGAATGTAAGTTTGCTTGTGGCACATATGTTTATTATTGCTGGATGCTATTCCATCAAATGTAGAAGATGACATTATGGGAAAAAGTGGAAAATGCATATTTGTTTACCTTTGCTAGTTTTGGAAAAAAACACACTGAATCTTAGCAATTTACAAGAAAACACAAAGCAAAAAAATGGCAAGACAAAAAATGTGAGTAAGCAATATTTCCTTTAAAAAGCAAAAATATTTAGATCAGAGGGGAAAAGAGATTCAGTTGCAAATTTCTTTTATTATTACATTATGTTCACCATTTGAGTGCCTTAGCAGCCATAAAATGGCATATTTTTATTCATCCCTACTGGCCTATAAAATGCCCTCTTACATAATTTTTATTATAACGTGAATCACCAGACAACTGTTATTTTTATTGAGCAATTAAGTGACAGTGAAACAGTTTTGAATGAAAGTCTGTTATTTTGAAAACAGTTAATAAGTGCATTTGAAATGTAAGGACAGTCTAGAATTTGACTCATTTTTAAGAAATCTTACCACAAACATTTTGCCCACCCAGTTTTTGTTATTTTTATTATAAGCTCCTACAGCTCACTTTCAGTACATTTTCACTAGTTCTGGCATTTTTCACTGGATTCATTTTACCCATAGAAATCATTACTGAAAGGAACCTAACAGCGAGGCATGAAGACACAAATATTTTTTTCAAAAGGCAGGATTTTATTACCCAAAAAACATCAAACAGTTCCACCGTCCAAAACTGATAATAACCAGAACCATGGAAGAGGTCAACCAAAGAAAACTTGACCCAAAACCAAGACATTTGACATGATTTTAACTAAACAAAACCGATTTCCAACAAAGAAACAAAGAGGAACAGATACAGCTCTGGAAAAAATAAGAGACCACTGCAAAAATGTTGAAAAGTTTCTTTTATCTTTATCTTTTATGGGTCCAAATGAACAGCTTTGCCTCCTAACTTCCAAATAAAAATATTGTTCTTTAAAGCATCATTTTAAAGGAAATGACAAAACATCAGAATAAGAGAAATGATGCA
>JBBPCY010073623.1:0-10187 GCA_037974405.1 Brachyalestes nurse | reverse complement strand
GAGCCGACTCCCTTCGAGTGAGAGCCGCTCCCCACTTTTTTATCAACACACAAAGCATTCATATTTGCCAAGTTGGGCAAATATGTGTGTGTGTGATAATAAACAGATGATAATAAACTAAGAGCCATTTGGGAGCCGAAAGTACTGGCTGTTCTTTGGAAGCCGTGCCACAAGAGCCGAACTTCCTATCACTATAAGCCTGCGAACGTAGAACAGTCTCGCGAGAGTGAATGTCACTCACGGTTATGTTCATAATTTGTAAACCGACTCGTTCAGTTCAGCGTTCACAAAAAATAGAAACATGTTCATTGAACATTGCACAACACTGTATATATATATATATATATACAGTGTTGTGCATGAATGGATGAATGGCATTCATTGAACCCGTTCCTATTTTCCGTGAATATATATATACATATATCCCTTTCTTTCTGTTCACTGCTTGTACAATTTGCGGCAGTGTGTGTGTGTGTGTAAAATGCATAGGCTTCTATTCAGGTTGCCCCCCCACCCCCCAAAAAAAGAAAATATGCGGTCTCAATTTTTTTTCCTTAGCTGTATATATAAGGGGTTTGGCTACAGATTGTGCCTAACATCACTTTACCATGCACAGTCACTCTTGGCTTATTGCTACATATGGGTATATAAGGCCATAATGATGTAGTGACACCTCTGACACACGATTTCACAGATACACTGACACAGCCACAGTACAGCAGTGACACATGGCCACAACACTGCAGTTGCAGCACATTATGAAGTCTCATACTTCCTGAGATCACAATGTGCAGGCTCTCTATTTGTGTAGAGCTTTTTTTAATACAGAACCCCTTTTTAGAGTTTTAGAGAAACCTTCTGGTTAGTGTTCATCTGGTTCATCTGGTTCAGTCTCTGTTTTTAAGACTAAAAACATTTGTTTAGTCAAGTGTTTGGTAATTTGTTTTCCTGTTTGATAAAAGGTGCACACCTTGAATTTAGAGATGTTGATGAGATGGTTGAGGTTTTGGTCCTGCTGCTCTCATACTTTTGTCTTAGGTGTACTAATATTCATGAGTACTGATATCTCTGGAAGTTCAGACAGACTGTTACAGCACTGTACAAAAAAAATATTGTGAAAAACTGTCTTGCAGCACCAAACAATAACCATAAACTGGCAAAAAAACATAATCGGAAAAATCCATTTCTGTCATGGTTCATTTCCACCCACGAGTCAGGGTCTCCAGATCACATGATGCTCTTGGATCTATGATGTCTTGGACCTTAGGTTACAACTGCCATCCCCAGGATTCATAAATTCTTCATTGTGGAGTGAATCTTTAGATCCTTGTGCCACTAAGAAACATGAAGGCTGCTTATGGGAACTGTTATTTTAATGATACCGGCTGTTATTTCACCAGATTTTGCTGCAAACTGACTTTAAAATAAGCATTTATTGTTAATGATGATTTAAGATGTCAACTGTTTGTTACCATGTGCATGTATTGTTCTTGACTGTTATTTAACTGCAAACCAAAGGTTAAGAGTAAAAATATACAATAAGTTAAGAATATAGAAATGTATAAATAATTATAGTAAGTCTTTGCCATTGGAAGCAAATATTGTACATTCTAATATTTACATAAACATTCACATGTATGAATTTGGAAAACTCTCTTATTGCAGTGCTACATATCTAGGCCAATGTAACACTAGGAGTCTTGCCCAAGGACTCTTATTGGTATAGTGTGGGATGCTTGAGGGAGATAAAATCCCAATCCACTGCATGGAGGGCAGCAGTATTATTCACTATGCTACAGCAACCACAGTACCAGTAATTTGTTCTGTGAGGTGACTGACCAGTGTATCCTGTGCTATGGCACTTCAGCACACACTCTCTTGGCAGCGGTGAGAATGACTGCCAGAGCGAGCATGAAATGTGAATCTCAGCACTGGAAGACAAACAGTGGAACAGTGGCAGTCCCTGCTTAGGTTTCAGTAAGAGTCAGAATCTGAAAAAATGGAAGGCAAATCTAATCACACTTTCTTTTATTTTTAAACACATAAACAGAAATAAAAGTACTAGAACAGTAAGTCTGCCTGTGTAATTACTTTCAGTGAAAAAAGTGATTGACCATACATGGGTTTCCATAAACTTATTCACAAATAAATGGGAAGACATTGAATTATGTAATGTGCATGCTGGAAGCCTGACTTATTTACTAGTATAATACAGATTCATGGTAGCTAAATCCCCTTACTGGGTGCCACCAGTAGCATGAACAGGCATATTCTGAAAGAGTGGAATGAACACAAGAGCAAAGAACACAGACACACATCACATGTGTGGAGATACTTCACTCTAGACACACAAACAGCACGGTCTGCAAGTCGGTGTAAACTACAGTGACAGTACCGGCGTTCTGCAAGGCCACCGCTAGCTAGCATGGCTAACGCTAGCTAACATGGCTAACGCTAGCACTGCAGGGAGTTGTCCCTAAAGTGTTCCCATTCTTAGTTGGAGACTTAAATTTACCAGAAAATTCAAGGTATCAGCCTTTGTTTTGTTTTGTTTATTTGTCGTGTTGACTGTTAATGTTACAGAGAACTTTTAATAAAAGTTGCTCAGAGTTACACACCCGTGTTCCTCCGCTGTGTGTGTGATGACGTCGTCAAACGACTAGTCGACTCGACTTCGACTTTGCTGACTGACTAGTCAACTTGAAAAAATCTGGAGTCGTTAATGCCCTAACCACAACAAACAGTGACGTATAACTGACCTGAGCTTTAGTGTCCTGAAGTCTGAAGACCCGCCGCTCTCTCTCTCTATACATTACAGAGGTGACTCAACCACAAACCAAATTTTTAAACGATCAGCATTTGGCCCCTAACAAACTGATCTAAAATCAGAATAAATGCAAACTGCACCGGATATTAAGGAATGCTTAGCTTTGCCTAAATTCCAGAAGGACTTGGATGAGAAGCGGTGCCAAAAATACCAATAATTAAAAACTTAAGAAGAACATCATTAATATTATTATGAATAGTAATAATCATAATAATAGTAGCAGCACTAGTAGAAGTTTAATTAAGTAGATTAATTACTAGATGAAGTCCTACTAAATAACTCTGAGAAAAGAAAAGTGGACCCACTGCTCTGCCAGCTTGTCCAGGTGCTTCTGCTCATTGTTTCCTTTAGCCGGTGCCAGCGGGTCCTTACTGTCTCCTCCCACAGACAACACGGGCTGGGGCACTTTACTCGAGTCCTGTAATGATCATTCAAGACACGACCTGTTACAATACAGACGTCTGACTGACAGACACATGGACACTGACACAGACACACAGGTTCTCCTACCTTGGCCACGGGGACAGTAGAGGCCACTAACTCATTAAGCCTGTAATACACACACACACACACACACACACACAAAGGCATATTTGTGAATTACATTTGTGAAAAAAGTGTTTGGAAAGATTCTGTAGGGTTAGTATGTTGTGAACTGAATACACTGTTATATTTGTCGCAGTTTCCAGTAACTGCGACTCCACTGTAAATGAAACTGAATATATTTAATTTATATTCCAAAGGTATATATATATATATATATATATTAGGGCTGTAATGATATACGATACAAAACCGAAATCGTGACACTTGTTTGAACAGAGAGAGGTGTGTCGACTCCAACTCGACTCGGTTCACTGAAGCCTTTTCTGCAGTATGAATTGAAAGGAAGCGGCATTTAAGCGTTTATTGATTCATAATTTGTGGTAAAGATAAGGAGTCTCCAAACAAAATGCCGTCTCAGAATTGCCCCCTCCCCCCAAAAAAAAGAATTGAGATACGAACCGAATCATGGGTTTGGTGTGTCGTGTAGTTATATGAATACATGTTTTTTTTTAAAAACTAGAAACTAGCTTTTAGTGATAATGTTTAGTTTTCTGGTTTGATTTGGTAAGCTTCACTCAGAGTATCCAGAACCTAAAACAAACTGGGTTTTTAAATACTATAAAAAAAAAAAACACCAAAACCATAATCTTCTACACAACAGACTTTAATATGAATACTGATCTGGAATTTTACCTTGGAGTCGACTTGGTCTCCTGTTTCATCTCCAGATTGGCTGCTGGTCTACCTTCACTTCTTCCACCCAAGGAACTGTCTGCTGCAGGAGGCTTCTCCAAAGGCTTTTCAGAAGGTTTCTCCAAAGGCTTTTCAGAAGGTTTCTCCACAGGCTTTTCAGAAGGTTTCTCCAAAGGCTTTTCAGAAGGTTTCTCCAAAGGCTTTTCAGAAGGTTTCTCCACAGGCTTTTCAGAAGATTTCTCCACAGTCTTTTCAGAAGGTTTCTCCACAGGCTTCTCAACAGGCTTCTCAGTGGGCTTTTCAGAAGGCCTTTCAACTTTCCTGCTCATTTTTGAGGCCAAAATCTGGTGACCAAAATAAACATTTTAGCAAAAATGTACTTCTACTACTGCAATATCTTTTAAGATCTCCTGACTGTTTTACCTTGAGCTGTGCCCTCAGTAAGATTTGACTCTCGGGTGAAGCTCCATCCAGACTGTGCCACTGGTCCAGCAGCAGTTCTGGCTGTGAGAGAAGCTCTCGGACCGGCAGAACCAGAGAACCCAGCGGCTGCTCCCATCCACTTGAGAGCTGGAGAGAGGAGACGGGAGACAGGAAAACAGTAAGAAAACAGAATCTGTCACTTTTCTTAACCATACAGAGTGAAATATCGAAACAAGCCAAGCTCACCTTGACGATGAGAGTGTCCTCACTGGGATTATGAAGGAGGAAATGGAAAGCCTCACCCCACTGAGGAGACGTAGAGCGATCACACATCTGTAAAGATGACAGGAGTCAGTTGGAAGTGCAAATATAAAATCTAAAAAATGTTCAATGGTCTTAAAGAAACCAAGGTCGAATTAGTAGATAAATCATATTGGCTAAACAATTTTAAATAATTCATTTTTACTATTTCAAATGGAGTGAAAAACTGTAAACAAAGTGAATATTAAAAAGGTTTCCAGCGAAGGTTTTTGAATCATTGCAGGCATCAAACTTTCAATCACTAAATCAATTAAAGAAAGAGACTCACCTTGGTTTTGTAAGAGGTTCCCCCAATCACAAGTTCCGCTCCAGCTTTGGGCTCCTTCCCACCTTTCACCATCTACACATACACAAATATACACATATGTTCAGTATATCAGTGTGTTCTTGTGGAAGTCCAGAATTACTTGTAGTTTTCATCAGAAACCAGGTTTGACTCGATCAGTCCTTCATTAAATTAAATCACAAATCCAAATCCAAACAACAGCTGGAGGAACCGAGGAGGAATCTGGAACCTGGAATCTGGAACCGAACCTGTGTTCTCCTCACCAGCTCACACAATATCAACTTCTTTTACAAACAAAACTAATCTTGACACTTTTCTTGTTTATTTGTATTTGTTCTAATGTTAACTTTGCTAACTTTGCTAACTATGATAGAGGAATAATTAACATGGGTGTCGTTTTATATATATATATATATAAACAAATATCTACATGTAAGATGTAACATGGGAAGTGAAGGAGTTACTGATGTGTCTGGAACTCACCGGCAGTGCCTGAGCTCTCTCAACATGGACGAACAGCAGGCCAGTAGAAGGAGAAGCTTTATTCTGGTAGGACTGGATGGACCTTAACTGCAATGCCTGGAATTCCAAAATGTCCAAAAATTAATTGCATTCATTTTAATTTAAACTGCATGTAAAATTAACGATACACTGTATGTCCAAAAGTATGAAAACCAAACCCAAATAAAGTGTTAGTGATGTCCTGGATCCCCTTCATGTTTCTCACAGCATTAAAGATAAATTTGTTAGTGCTCACAACTCCACACGTGCAACTGCTGCTTAAAGCTCCAGCGGAGATTGTTGCTCCTGATCCTGTTGTTTATGGACTACAGACTCTCAGTTACTCCAACAAATGTACCTCTATGGACTCTATGGTTCTCTATGGTTCCAACTCTGTTAGCCATAAATGGGCAATCTGTCAATGATCTTGTTCATGAATGTTTTCTCTTGTCATTTATCCTGATAAAGACCCCGATTTATCAGGAGGGTTGGTTCCTCCTGAGGTTTCTTCCTCCAGCTGTGGGGGCTCGGACCTGGACTCTGTAATGCTGCTTTGTGACAACTTGGTTGTAAAAAGCGCTAAATAAATAAAACTGCATCAAATTGAATTGAACTTCCACTGAAATTTATCTTCAGCCCTAACAGACAATACTTGTACTTTGTCTCTTTCCATGTTGTGATGACATTTTGACCGATAAGAAAGCAGTGATGCAGTCAGCTCAGCTGCGGCCTACTTATAGCCCTGCCATAGAGCAGCTCGTATTGGGTCATTTATTTGTATTTATTTGTAAAATAAAGTGACATAAAAGTACAAGGAGCTGCGGAGGAGCTTCTCTGAAGTGATGGGGCTCTGTTTGGTACTTTTGGAATGAGTTGAAGTGACGTTTGTGATTAAAAAAGAATCATCCAACGTCAGCACATGACCTCACTAATGCTCTCATGGCTGCAATCAAATCCTCACAGCAATGTTCCAGTGCCTTCCCAGAAGAGCAGAGGGTGTTGCTGCACCAAAGGGGGACCAAACTCCCGAATAAAACCTTTAAATTGAGGAGAAACGTAGCAGGAACAGGTGTTTAGACATACAGTGCACCTTTAAATCTGTTATAAGGACAGACCTGTTGCAGTTTGTCAGGTTGGGTCACGGTGGGCACCCACTCCAGAACCAGGTGAAGACGGCCGTGCTTCACATCGTTCAGTGTAAACCACTAAAAAAGAGGGACGGAAGTGTTTGAAGACAAGAAGAAGACAGAAAGCATAGGTCACAAAAACAATGCAGCTCTTAAAGGAGTAATTTCCTAAAAATTGGAGCTTTATCTACTGTTTTCACATTAAAACTCAGCATCGCGCCAACAATCCACTCTGAGAATTGGATGAGTTTTACAGGAGCTTCAGAAAATTCTCCAGCTGGGATGCAGATCCTGGATTAAAAGTTATTTTCAATATATTAACCAAACTCAAAAAACTCCCACACTCTACTATCAAGGGACAGGATTTCTCCAGGAATAAAAGAATAATGCCTCACACTAACCTGATCGATTAGCTGAGCATGAATGATTTCACTCAAGCTGATGTGAAACCTGTTGGAGAAAAAAAACACACATGAGGAGACATGAGGCTGTACTCAAACTGTAACAAAATATTTGTAGATTTTTTATGAAATTTAGAGAGAGTCCCATTCTAGTATCATTCCAGACATTAATTTTCTAGTGTGATTGTGTCTGTTCTTTGTAATTTTGTCAAAATTCCAACACTAAAACCTTCTTTACAATCCAGTGTATTGCAAATGTATTCAGATTTTTGTTCATTTGATCAGGAGCCAAGTATTGATCATTTAAAAATTAGACTTTTGTGGTCGAGTTGCCTCCGTAAGGTACGGGGAGAGAGAGTGCAGGGGCCAGTCGCCTTGACAGTGCATATCCTCCTGAGACCCGGCCCATTAATTTATGTCCTTTATAGTGGACATTTGGTTCACCTGTATCTTCCTTCAGTATTTAGAGTTACCCCATCAAACCCTATAGTCTTCTGTAGAGGACATCCTGGGCTTTCCAGTGATGTGTCCTGTGATGGGTTTGCATGCTGGGAACAAGGACTGCAGGGGCAAGACATACATGAGGGGCACCAAATGCAAGATGTTCCTCTGAATAACTAAAAAGAGAAACATGCTTCCACTATCACACCTAAAATGTCCAGAGGATGTTCTATGACTTATAATTCACTGTTGAACTAAAATACGCGTTTCATTTTCCTTGCAAGTGACAAGCAACAGAAGAGTGATACAGAATTTTCTTGTTTTGATCAAATTGAACGGGTTCTTGGGTTAATATCACCTTTTTATTTTCTCAATTCTGTTAAATTTTCACACGGAAATCGTCCTGTTGTCCTGAACAGTGGACATGCTGGGAAATTAAAACAAAAAATATATTCAAAGAAATTTTAATTGTAAGGTGTTTTTTTAGGCCCAAATAAATAGAAAATCACAAAAGAAAAGAAATTGTAAGCCATTTTGTTTTCTTCGGGTCTCAGGAGGATATGGGAGAGAGAGCTGAAGACACAGCACTTACTAATGAACACTAATGACAAAAGAAAAAGTTATAAAAAGTTGTGCATCACTGTTTTGTTGTGATAAAAATTATCTGCCTGTAAACACGGCTTCCCATGCTGTGAGTTAAACCCCCTCCGTGGTTCAGTGGTAAAAGAGAACCAGAGTCTTCGGTTCAGCACCCTGCTATGAGCCATTAAATCAAACCTAATGTCTGTGTGTCTCTGGTTTAATAGTAACTATGCAATCACACTTTCACACAGTTTTTCTTCCTACCTTCCTAGAAAGTCATCTTTATCAATGTCCTTATCAAAGACCTCGACCAGGACATCTGAAGATGACTCAGGAGACAGAACCAGCTGTAAAAAAGAAGAGAAACATGAATATTACATAAAAAACAAACCTTTTCTGTTTACTGGCGTTCAGAACGCAGTCTGTTTACCTCGTACATCTCGTTCCAGGTGGGGTTCAGGTTCTCCTTGATTACGTGGCTCTTGAAGGTGGTTCCCCCGACACTGATCTTGGCGTAGGGGTCGCTCTTGCCCTTCACCATGCCCCCCATCAGGTTATCCTTGGCTATTAAATTCTCAGCTTCCAGCAGGTGAAGACGCAGAAGACCCTGCAGGGA
This sequence comes from Brachyalestes nurse, assembly GCA_037974405.1. NCBI lineage: Eukaryota > Metazoa > Chordata > Actinopteri > Characiformes > Alestidae > Brachyalestes > Brachyalestes nurse. The sequence goes on along the minus strand of JBBPCY010073623.1, from coordinate 1,423 downwards.
AATTAGCGATAAAGAAGGTCAACAATGAAGATCTTTCATTAAGAGCTGAAATATCTATAACTTAAAGTATTTACAACTTGAAATATTTTTGAACTTGAAATATTTTTGAACTTGAAATATTTAGAACTTATAGTATTTGTCCACATGAAGCTTTGGTCAGGTTTGGACCTCATTTCTCAAATATGTTGGGTTTCCCACTTTTATTCTGACTTTCCTCATTTTATATAAGCAAGTTTGTCACATCCAGATTAAAACCATTAAGTGAAGCCTGAAAAAGCACCAAACAAGTACAAAAATAATAAAACATAATCACAAATACAAACAAAATAATTACAAATACAAACAAAACACAGCACACAGTGTGAACAGTGTGAAATTCTTTCTCTGCATTTAACCCTTTTAACATATTTAACCCATTTACCAAGTGAAGCAGAGGGCTGTCACCAACAAGGGGCGCCGGGGAGCAGTGTGTGGTGCCACTAGTAATGCAGGGGCAATTCTCTAACCACCGGACCACCATCTGCCCCTATGACTGCTTTATTACTGCTTATTAATGATTTATAACCTGTATATAACCTAATTAATAACCTGCACTCTTCATTAGGGTGCTCTTATTGTAAAGTGGTGCCCTTTACTTTATATACATTTATGCAATTTCTTCTGGGATCAATTTTCTGATTTTGTTTCCTAATATTCGGAAAGGATAATCCGACATCATTCATAATAACAAGAACATTGTATCGTCCCGTCGCGTGGATGTTTACACAGATCAGTCCAACACACACTCTGCGAGAGTCTCAGCTGGTCCTCTCCCCTCACCTCAGAACCGAAGCTGGGATCTGGGCTGGTGTGCTGGGGTCGAAGGTCTGCCTGACGGATGATCTCCGGACGTTCTGCTGCTTTGCTGTCCTCCTTCTCCTCTGGAGCAGTAACAGAGGAGGTGATGGTGACGGGAACCAGAGGCTCACTAGACCTTCAGAAGACAAATATGATTTGCATTAACAATATTAAACTACGTTTAATCTGATTTCACTGATTACGCCGTTTATGTGCAGCAAGAACATTTAATAACAGAGAAAAAGCTTCAGAACTAGCTCTGATTGGTTTTGTGTAGTAACACCAGAGATGGACAAAATGTGATATTAATACTTATGTACAATCAAATGAGAAGTTTATATATTGTTTAAAAATGTGTATGTGTGTGTGTAACTGTGTATATGTATGTTCGTGTATGTGTGTATGTATGTGTATGTATGTCTGTGTGTGTGTGTGTGTATGTATGTGTGTGTATGTGTGTGTATGTGTGTGTGTATGTATGTGTGTGAGTGTATGTGTGTATGTATGTGTATGTATGTCTGTGTGTATATATATATGTGTGTGTGTATGTATGTGTGTGTGTGTGTGTGTGTGTGTGTGTGTGTGT
>JBBPCY010073622.1:0-10188 GCA_037974405.1 Brachyalestes nurse | reverse complement strand
TAAGGGTCTTGCTCAGGAACCCAGTGGTGGTGTGCTGAAGGTAGGATTCGAACCCATGACCTCTTGGTCCAGAGGCATGTATTCTTAGTATTCACTGAGCTACTTCCAGCCCTCTACCACATATGAAATCATGCACTAAAACACAAAATGTAGCCTGTTCATAAGAGAAAAGAACTGAAATTAGCAACAAGAAAAAGTCCTTAAAAAGCTCCTTATTGTGAGGCAGCCTTGTTGTAACAGTAGAATTTAGCTTCATTTTATATTTTTTCAGGCTCAGGATTAAGGACAGAGTATTTTTGAATCTCGCTTGGAAACTGGGTCTATGGCAGAGTCACAAGCTCTACATGCAGGAGTGGTTTAAGCTTGGCTTAAGAGAACAGACCACTGCTCATGGAAGATTAGCTTCTATGGCTACATTCTAATCAACTTCTCTGCTTCACAGCCTAAACACTGCCTTTATTATGGAACCTAATATTGTTGAATTGGCAAAATGAACAGGTTAATAGAAGAAATAAGACAGTGTGGTTACTCTTCCCAGAAAGAGATCTACTACTCTCTTCCAGGGGGTTTCATCTTTTTTGTGGAGAACCAGCACCTGGCACATCATCCCTGCGTGATTCAGCTTTCAGTGAGGTCTGGTGGAGCTTGGAACACTTGCAAATGGAGCATGGAATTAGTTACACAGCTGGGAAAACACACTTCATGCAGTTACACTGTTCCTACCCCTGCGTGTCCACGGAGTTTGCGCGTGACCTGCCCGGTCGCAACGTCCCAAAGAATCACCGTTTTGTCCGAGCTGCACGAGCACAGCTGGCTGTTGTCGTATGATCTGCGAGAGTACAAATATGACATTGAATAAAAAACTATTTAACCCCTTCCTAGCTGTAAAAACTTTCATACAAAAGGGGGTGCTAACTAAATAAACCATGTGGGAAAAAAAAAAAAACATATGACAAATAAAGTGCACACCCATCAACATCCAGCACCTCGTAGCCGTGGCCAGTGTAGGTCTTCAACAGCGTAGCCCTGCTTACGCTCCACAGTTTCAGGCTTTTATCGCTGCCACAGGTCATGAAGTAGTTGCCATCAGCTGAAAAACAAGCCAAGCTTTGGTCAGAACACTCTGCTGTAGTGGGGGTTGTCTTACCTCCTACATGAGATCTTCCACATTTAAAGACAAGAAAAACCCAGTTCTGATTATGCAACTTTTCAATGCTTTAGGGTGGCAAAGAACGAAAGAACGAAAACTGAGACGGAATGCACTTTTAAGAGCACTTTAGTTCCCCCAGCTTAACACATATAACTGACCAGAGGTGGGTATTAAATCTTAAAAGAAACGAGGAACCAAAGAAACAATGATTGGAACAGTACTCAGAGTTTCCACTGCAGTTGACCACTGTACACACGAAGATTTTGGGCCTAATGCTTTTTCACTCAGGTTGGTTTCTGAGAGCCTGAGGCTCATCAGCATACATTTGACCTGTTGAAATTTACAACAACAATAGTTATTACTCAGGTTATTATTAATATGATTGTTGTTGCTGTTTCAATTGTAAATATTGTCTTATCATCATCCTTAGTTATCATTATTATGTTTTTATTTATTTTATTTCTGCAGGTCACAATGCAATGTTAAAAACTGAAAATAAAGTGAAAATAAAGAAATGCAGACCTACTGAAAAACCCAGTGGTTTGTAGAATGTACAAAACCATAAACACTTACTGATACAATACTGTTTTGCAGTCATGCTTAAAACCAAGCAAAACATGTTTCAGGTTTCAGAGTGCAGATCACAAAACAGTCTGGATTATCATCATTTTTAAATAGTAGTTTAGCGGTTTAGTTAAATAATGGTTTAGTGCATGGTTCGAAATACCAGGGGGGTACTGTACCCATCAATCAAGATCCAGAACCCCCCTAAAAAGAGGCAGTTATGAAGGCAGTACCCCCCAGTTGTGGCGGGGTAATTCACACGGTTTTCTTGTAATATAACGAGTCTGCTTTAGTTTTATGTTTATAAGGTAGTCACTATCTTTCTGACCGATTGGTCGGCGAGCCATGCAGTAATTTGTGTAAAAGAATAAAGTGCTGTGTGCTGGGTTTACCGTTGAAGCGTACGGCCCTCACAGCGCCCTGCCCACAGCGTGCGGTCCGGAGAAGGATGTGCGGGAGCCGGGGTGGCTCGGGCCGCGGGGCGGGGAGAGACATGGGGACAGTCTTACACAGCCCTCACACAGATCTCAGTCTCACATAGTCTTACACTCCCTCACAGTATCACACAGCCACTCCGGGACAACCTGGGAGCCTTCCAGCAGCACTGCACCTCTTCTCGGGACAGTCATGAGCTGAGCCGGCTTTTCTGTTCTCCGTCGCTCCCTACTGACGGGGAGGAGCTTTCAGGTCCACCTCATTATAGGCCATTACATGGCCAAAAGTATTGGGATCCCTGTTTTCGGGTTTTGGGTCCTTCCACTTCTCACAATCTTAAAGCTTCAGCAGACCAAGACATTTTGGACAGTGCTATGCCTCCAACTTTGTAGACAGTTTGGGGAAGAACCTTTTCTATTCCAGCATGACTGTGCCCCATTGCACAAAGCAGCTCCATAAAGACATGGCTGGAGGAGTCCTGACCTCAACCCCATGCAACACCTTTGGCATGAACTGGAATGGAGATTGTGAGTCAGGCCTTCCCATCCTACATTAGTGCTTGAAAACCGTTACACACCCAATTATCTGCACTCTCTCATACATTTACTGGCAGCAAGCGTGCCTCACTGGTGCCTCAATGAATGTTCAAATGTATTTTGCCCTAAACGGCTCCTCGTAGTTTTGGACCCCTGCTGTATACAAACATGAACATGCAGTATAAAAAACAGTACACCTTGTCACTATATATTGCATTAATCTTGTATTACAGGGGGATTGAGGTTAAGAAGGAAGGTGTCTTTCGGCCAAAACAGTTCTCAGGACCCCCCCCAGACAGTCCACATTTGTGCTATACAATGTAATGTGTTGAAGTAAACTGAACCATTTGGCAAGCCCTGAGGACCGATTTGGAACCACTTGCTTGGGATGATCATGAACATACATTTGGTGCTGTTTTACTGTGTAGTGGCAGGTTTACTGTTGGCAGACTGAATTAAGGTACATTTGAATATCATATCCAACCTACTCCAAATTATATTTAGACACAGACATACAAAATCAATAGAACTGTGGAATTGTACAGAAAAAGAAAAAACATTTGCATACACTTCCTCTGCAACTTTATTTGACAACAGTGTAATAAAGATAGAAATCTAATTGACTCCTGCACATTAAAGCCCTTTTACAAATAATCAAGGCCAACGTTCTACTGTACAGCTTAAAGAACATTAAATCTTAGTGAAAGATTACAGGGGAAAGAAACTGTTAAAAAAAAAACAAAAACAAAAAACAGGAAATTAGTGTCCATCATGTCTATTTCTTCTTGCCCTTGCTGGGCTTGGCCAAGAGTGCAGGACAGATCTGATCTGGGCTCAGGCCTCTGACGGAGAAGAGGCGTGCAGCACGCTCCTGCAGAGTCCCTCCACACTTCATTCCTCGCTGTATTAGTTCCACTTTCAGCCGCTCCAAACCAAGTGCCTCCAGATCATCCACAGCATTCACAGAGAGCAGATCCAACGGACCCTCTGACTGAGATGCAGAGAGAGAGAGACAGATGTCACTGTCAAAAATGTTCATTATGTCACACACAGATAACAAGGCTTAAACAACAGGTGATGTGTAAAGAAATCTCACCGCAGGCTGGGCTGGCTGTGTGACTGCACCATCAGCTGGAAAACAGTGGCTCACACCTGGGTTCTCCGTCTCTCCGAGAGTGGGCTTTTCTGTGTCCTGTCCATCGTTGCTGTGCTGTGCCCCTTCCTGCTCTGCAGGCTGTTCTGAGCCTGCCTCCTCCCTCTCCCCTCTCTCCAGGGAGGAGGAACAGGGTGCTGGACTACTGCTGGAACTGCTGCTGCTGCTGGGCAGTTCCTGAGCCTCAGGCGTCTCACTCCCCCTGCTGGTATTTGTCAGTGCTACAGCTGGTTGAGAGTTACAAGAAACTCCAGAGACCAAGGCTGCAGCTGATGTGGAGGAAGAAGCCTCTTCTTCACCTTCATCACTGTCAGCTTCTGAACTGTCCATGTCACCCAGGTCACCAAGACCAGTCCTGGAGGATTCAGTAACATTACATTAGAAAAACCTTACCATTCAACACGGATGAACTAATGACGGCTCTCAAAGTCACTAAACTAACAATGAGCACCGTTAACTGGAATGAGGCACTCTGTTTCATTCAGTACAGTTGGTAATGGCAGGGCTTAGACCAATTTTGCTAGGGTTATGACTGGAATTGGATCTTCAGTTTGATGCCCTGTTTCGGTTGCCAGTTCTCAGTCTAGTTTTGTTTTTGAATCAAAATCTTAGGCCAGACTCCCTCTCTGCATCGCATTAAGTATATTTCTGCATCGCATAAAGTAATATTTCAAAAAACAAAAACACAGAACACAATGTGAACAGCACAAAATTCTTCTCTGCATTTAACCAATTCACACAAGTAAAGGAGCGGGCAGCCAGGAACACAGTGCCTGGGGAAGCAGTACCTTGCTCAAGGGTACCTCAGAGGTGCCACTAGCAGTCTTGGGATTCGAACCTACAACATTCTGATTGCAGAGGTCATATGCTAACCACCAGGCCATACTGTGTACTGTTGCGTCTTTGTGGATGCAGTTTACGGGTTCTGTAAGTCTGGAAAGGATTTCTGACCCTCTAATAGAGTAACATCTGTATTTACCAGTAACATTTCTTCTTAGCGGCTGCATGGCCATTTTTCGCTGCTGGGCGTTTGTGATTCTGCCGTTCATCTGGGTTCACCATGCCACTTGCTGATGCCTGCAAACCTGGAACAAGAAAAGAAAAAGACCAGTTTCAAGTCTGCCCTTTTACATCAGACATTTTGGGGGGGGACTAATTGAGAGATGCATTTTGAATTTAAGTTTTTAAGAATTAAATATTTAAAATTTAAATCTTCGCAATAGTGAAAAACTTCCACAATGTGTTCAGTCTTTAGACAGCTCATATTACACTAAGCATTCCAAATCCCAGTCCTGGTGATCCTACTCTTTCTGATTTCCCCTCTGATCAAACCTAATCCAGACCACAAGGAGCTTGTTAATTGGTTAAACAACATGAAACAGGTGTGGTACGTGAGATGCTAGATGTGGACCATCCGAGGGACCCTGTGGACTCAGAACCACATTAGACGACAGAGACAAACCTTTCAGTACAGAGTCTTCCAGTCTTTCGTGGAGTTCATAACACTGCTGACTGTACTCTGGATCTGTAAACTGGTGCTTCGGTCCAGCCAGCTTTCTCTGAATCCGTTCCAGGCGCCGCTGCTCCTTCTCTGCTTCACGCTCCGACTGCTTCTTCAGCCACTCTGCCATTCTACACAAGAGGGCACACAACAAATTCATTACTCATACAGGCATGGCACACGTGACCTTTCTGCCCTTTCACAAATCTTTTCTTCATGATAATTTCCCAACCTCTTATTATCCACCAGAATGAAAACGGGCTGCTTTTATTACGGAGTCTTTAAGAATGACACATAAACAACCTCTGATCTGATTGGATGAACTGTATTGTGCCTAAAGCATAAAGTAGACCAGGTTGAAATACTAATAACTTCAGCATGAATCAGGCTAAACTGCAGGAGGCTGAACAGGAGGATTCATGTAAACATGTTGGTTATTGTGTCATCGCAAAACTGTAGAAAATGGGCACATTTCTGCAGCTCAGCTTCCATATATGAACAGCCCATTGTTACTAAAACAGTAGATACAGTACTGTGCAAAAGTACCTTCTTCATATTTTGCTTCCAAAGACCCACACTTTTTTGCATTTTTAATGTGCTGAACTTTTTTAAAGAACTGAACTTTAATCTATTTGACTAAACTTAAGATAGTGCTTAAATGTGGCTTTTACCAAGGATCTACAGACAAAAAGATAGAGACAGTAAGTACTCTTTTTCATGATTGACATCTCGAAGTCTCCGGCCACTCAGATCCCTGCAGGCCTCGCGGTTGGTGGTCTTCTCGATCTGTGCCCCAAGCGCTCTAAGCATGGAGCCGAAGCCTGTCACACAGAGACAGAACGGTATGAAATGAGTACACCGACATCAGCATTATTTTCTACTAACAGGGCCAAAAGTATCAGGACACTTTACCCCCTTTGCCACCACACAGTCGAGGCTCAAGACGATACACAGCTCCAGGCTGGAGTTCGTGGTCTTGAGCAGATATCCGTCCATTGTGCTTCACATAGAAGTCCACAGATGGGAAACCCTGGGAGGAAACACACAGAACTCAATCAGACTTTACATTAACTGCAGTGCCAGAAAGGAAAATTCAGTTGAGGTACAAACAAGTAATCGCAAATCACTCAAAATGTTACACCTCAACAATAATTATACATTGGGTCACTTTTTCAAAATAAAAGTGCTGCTGAAAGAAGAACCCTCCCCATGAACCCACCAATGATAACTTTTTAATTTATGGGTTTCATCCAAAGACAGAAATTTGGGGAATTTCCTACACTATACTTCCAATCAAGCATATATACAAATAAACACGATACACAAATAAAAAGATAAAAATGAAATGGGAAACAAATCAATACTCACTGATACTAATTTATTGCGAATATTTACTGACGCATGAACAACCCTGAGGTCATACAGGGTTTTACTGATTTAAATGTTTCTGTCGCGTCGCCTTAAATGACCGAACAGGAACATTATGGAGCATTCTGGAACACCAAGGATAAAGAAACTGCCCGGATATCATCGGTAATATAAATATGAGCTGACTTTAGCTTTATGGAGTTTAAACACAAACTCACGTTTAATTTGGTGAGTATTCGGTGAGAAAATGAGGTAAAAGCTTGCTGTTAAATATAATATGTCTCTGTTAGAAACAAAACCTGCCTGTTAAATATAAAATCTTACTAAACCAAAAAATATTTTAGCTCAGGACAGTTAGCCCCCAAGCTAGCTCAGCACAGAGTTACATAAACACGACGTCAGACACGGTTCTGAAAGGTAAACTCTTTTTAACTCACTTCTTTAGAGGAGATCAGTCCGAGCAGGTCTCGGACGGTGGACTGGAGCTCGAGGGAAACATTATAACCCCGAAACCCAAACAGAGGAGAAACCACAAACACCTCCATCTTCACTGCCCCGCTACACCGGAAACAACACACGCCGAGGATCCGGCCTGCAGCACGCGTGCGCACTGGCCGCGTAGGTAATAGACGAAAGATCCGGACGCGTCCCAAATCACTTACTACACATCATATAAGCCAGCGTTTCTCAAACTTATTTGTCCTGGGGACCAGTCACGTCAGGCTTTGGGGCTGCAGGGCCCTGCATAAACGACCGCCCTCGCCGGCCCATGCGTATCCAGATAGATTAGATTAGATTAGATTAGATTAGATTAGATTAGATTAGATTAGATTAGATTGATAGATAGATAGATAGATGGATAGATAGATAGATATACTAAAGATAGACAGTATTACTAAAGATAGACAGTATTACTGTTATTATTATTATTATTATTATTGCACCACTGCCACTACTGTTATTATTACTATTACTTATATTATAAGCACACACCATACCATATTCTGATTTATTCTGAAATTTTTATTTGGCCAATAGGTTTCCTATGGCTGGAAATTACATCAGCATGTCACAAAATATGTCCAGTGTTCTCCCGTGTCCAAGATTCTCAGTGCCTTGAGATGTTGGTACCAGAATTGCTGAGCTTCATCAGGAAGGCCCTAGGGGATGATTCTCAGATTCTTCTTGACCTCTTGCACTTTCCAGCCTTTCTTAAATGCCCTTTGAGATTTTTCACAGTGTGGAACTCTTTTATTTACATTATACTATGCACTGCGGTCACTAGAACTTGGGTCTTGCTTTAAAGCCTTTCCCATCTCGTGAGCAGCCACAGGTCCTCACTAGGTCCTCACTAAGGTCTTGGTTTTAGCTGTGACCTGCAGACGTGACTGACTGGAGGACAGCTGGTCTCATTTTATAGTCGATTAGATGGCACTAGAACATGATAGGAACTTCCAGGACATTTTTTAAATGGTATAGAAGCATGCATTTCTCAAATATTTGCAACAGTTTCAGGGGATCTAAATCTTTTTGGAAATTCCATTTTTAGTAAGAATGTATTAAAAAGTATTTTTTATTTGTATCTTTATATTTATAGCACAATGTCTTACTATTTTGTGGCATGGTTATGTCTAGTCATAGGAAACGTGTTGGTCAAATAAAATGGTCAGTAATAAATATCTGGTATGGGTGCGAATCATTTTGGACTTAACTATACTCGTTATATATTATATATGATTTGATGTAAGATAAACCTTTATTAGTCCCACAAGTGGGAAATTTGCAATAAAAGTCAAGATTTTCCAAATCAGCTATAACCTGTTTTGAGTTTTGTTCTGTTTCTTAAGATACAAAGGACAATTTCAGAAAATAAACCTTACTGGGGAAGCTGGTGGCCTAGTGGTTAGGGAAATGCACCTGCAATCAGAAAGTTGTGGGTTTGAATCCCAACACCGCTAGTGTCGGTGTGCAGTTTTGTGCAAGGTACTGTTCCCACACTCCCCGGACGCCCTGCATTGGTGGCAGCCCCCTGCTTCACATGACGAATGGGTTAATGTGTTAAATACAGAGAAAGAATTTTACACTTGTGTGCAGTGCTGTGGCGCATTTGTGCGTGACCATAAGCAGCCACTTTTCTTTACTATTTAGTTTTTATTTTAGTATTCTACTGTAATATTTTCTAAATAAATGTGAAGTGTTATGTATTGCGAATGCCTGTAGTGCCTGTTATATACAGTGCAATGCATAAAACACCTAAAACAAACCACAGCAGGGATGTGCAGAAAATTATGATCCATATCGTAAAAATATATTACTAAAATATTGCTGAAACTAGAATATCACAGTGTGCGGGCATAGTGTGTATATATCAACCAGAACTGGTATAATGTTATTTATTATAATCTCAGCCCTAAAGAAGGTTGCAGTTCTGTAGTTAGTGTACTACACTGTGCACTAGATAGGGGGTAGGGTGCAGATTTGAAACACGGCCCTGACAGGGGAGACGGCCCTAAAGTTCGGGCGTTTTTACTCCGTGCTACATTGGGAAGCAGGTCGTCCGGAGTGTGCGTGAGTCTCAGTATGGCGTGTGTGTGTCTGAAGATCGGGAGGTGGAGAGCGCTGAACTTTCTCAGGCCCGGAATTTTCACCTCTTACAGCACCGAGGCAGACCCAGGCGCAGGCCCGGCCGGGGACCCGGCGGAGAGGCCGAAGAGAGGCTTCGCGGCCGCGCTGGAGCTGCAGGACGATCTGGAGGTGCAGCAACGGGTTAGTGCGGCGACACCGGCCCGCGGGGGCTCCAGCCGGGAGGGGGAGTCCTTCTCCACGCTGCTGCGCCGCTCCCCACTCGTACAGATGGGGCCGGCCAAGGGCAGAGTAGTGGTGGGGAAGATCTTCCACGTGGTCCAGGACGACCTGTACATCGACTTCGGCGGCAAGTTCCACTGCGTGTGCCGGCGGCCCGAGGACGGGGAGCGATACCACAGCGGCAGCAGGGTCCGGGTCCGCCTAGAGGACCTGGAGCTCACGGCACGCTTCCTTGGCGCCAGCACCGACACTACGCTACTGGAGGCGGAGGGCACACTGCTGGGACTGGCAGAGGGCAGAGATGGCACTGCCAAGGAGTAGCGATCATAAGAGTCAACGCACTCTGGGACAATGTTAAAAGCGACCTTATTTTTTTCCAGGCTAACCATAAACAGTTGTAAATCGTGACCATTTTTCTGTGAATTAAAAAGGATTTTTGTTCATGTGATGTATTCTGGTTGGTCCATTCATAAAGCAGCGCAGCCTGAAATGCTCCTGAAACTTAAGCGTGAAGGGCCGGGGCCAGAAGGGGTGTAACGGTACACAGATGTCACGGTTCGGTACCTCGGTTTTGGGGTCACGGTTCGGTACAGCAAAGTTAACAAAAAATTCTAAAGCTTGGTTTGTTTTCGTTTATTTTAAATAAACAGCAGTGTATTAACCAGTAAACACACAC